>LS990919.1:14703304-14863304 GCA_900464855.2 Musa schizocarpa
TATTTTTAATTTAGAGTGACTAATCATCGTCCAAATATATTATTTTTGGTGGAATATGTGATCAAGTATAACTTGAGTATAATGTTAGTGTAAACTTAATAATTTTCGCCAAACTTATTGAAACTCCTTTCTAAATATCCTTATATGATTCTAATATATTTAGTACTATTTTTCCTAATTTATTTTGATTTTAGAGTAATTAATTATCCAAATAAAGGATTTATGTTTTGAATTTGTAATTGAGTATAACTCGAGTATAACTTAAGAAATTTTCACTAAACCTATCAAAATTCCTCTATAAATATTTAATATAATTATAGTATATATAATATCACTTTTCCTAATTTCTTTTGATTTATAGATGATTTTTATCTCGATTTATGTTTTGAATATGTTATCAAGTATAACATAAATATAACTTAAGAAAGTTTCATTAAATATATCTAAACTTCTTTATAACTATCATAATATTATTATAATAATTTTGGTATTATTTTTTAAATTTTTACATGATTTTAAATATTAAAATTTTCAAAAAGTGTTTCATAGTTCTAGGCGATACTATTGCCTAGTTTAGAGCAATACCATCATTCGTGATCAATAAACTATTTGATATAGATAGTACCACTGTTATTAGGCAGTATTACATAGTGATCGAATATAACACTACTTGGTGGAAAGATGACAATGACCTCTGCCTTATTGATGATGCTTGCCTCGATGACATTGACTGCGACCGTCGAGGCTCAACAAGAGTACAAGGCCAACCTCTCGTCCCAACAATAACGATCATGACTAATAACCTTGACCAAGATGGCGACAACAATCTCTTTCCTCATCAACGAAGGCTATTGCATAATTACTGAGACCTAGTGAGAAGTTGATAGTTACAACTCCTTTAACTGCTAGGTTGAGTGATGACACTCGTATTATTGACGTTGGCTATGACCAGTGGCAAAAAGGTTAGTAATGGTAAATAAGGTTTGATAATATAATTTGAGAGAAATATAAGGGCCAATCTAGATCGAAATTGAGCAAATCAAATAATTAATTTATTTTAAACTATCCCATCCATATCAAACAATCAATTCTAAAATCAATTAATAGATATGGTTCATCATTATTTCATTTTATAAAAGATATCTTCATACAACCACAAAAAAAAAAAAAAAATTGGAGAGGCCATTCCTTTAAACCCCATTATTATCTTCTACAAAATCAGTTATCAAATATATTTATCAAATATACTTTTGAATTAAGTTGTATCTAAAAACCTTAAATAAGCTTTTTTTTTTTTACTTTTTCTTCGAATTTATTGTAAACTCGACTAAAAGATATCGGAATTCAATTTAAGAGAATCAGATAGACTTACACAAGAAAACCTCAACATAGCGACTTATTTTTCTATTTACATTCGTCCTAAATGAGAGCATAGTAAACTGGCTACAAAAGCTATTGATCTAAATATTGTATAATAAAATGGATTTAATACATGATTCGGAAGTACTTTACTAAAAGTCGTTGTTACATATAATTACACGATGCATTATTAATGATTACATAATTAACTGAAATAGCCATTAAATGCAATTACCCATCTAATATGGACACCGATCATGACTCTTTGTGATCCTTCGTCAAATTAAAGTTTAATATTGCATTACTATAGATTCTTATGTGATTTCCATCGTCTGGTTATGTCGATCAAAGAACAAAATATGATCATCCACGATATTTTCGGATTTTTAAGATCAGTCATTATGGTTCATTTTATATGAATCCTGATTGTAACAATTAAAATTATTTTGGACGTAAGCAGTAACTGCCCAAAATCAATTTTTTGGAGGATAATTATCCATCCTCGAGGTTAATATTAAATATGAGTTCAATCAAATAGAGATAAACGAAAAGCCCTACGGTCGAACAAATCAATATCCAAAATCAACATAAGATTTTCGATTCAAGGCCCATTGATTTCATCATCGCAAGTTAACTTGTTCATGTACGGTCACCCAAGATTCTCTTAATTTATATTTATGTGTTTACGAATGACCTACATAACGTTGAGATGGCCGAGTTGGTCTAAGGCGCCAGATTAAGGTTCTGGTCCGAAAGGGCGTGGGTTCAAATCCCACTCTCAACAAAAATGTGAATGTTTTTTTAATAGTAAGATTATGAATTCATTTTTGTATCTTAGAACATTTCAAGGAAATGTATGTATGCGTTCATGTTTGTAACTACTGGGGTCATATTTTTCTCAGTATCCAATTTGAATTAAGTTTGGGGATGGCAACGATTTGGTTTGGGTTGGAACTGTTATTATTCTATTAGATTGATCGATAATTCAACAATACACAGACGATTTACCACTATCATTACCACCATCGCCAACGTTACGATCAACAACAACAGCAAAAGCATAAAATGAATCCAATACCTAAACGGGACCAGTCATATATCAATAAAGGGAAGCTATTGTAGACCCTTTTTTATCCTTCTGCTGCTGCTGACTGGGGCATTCTGAACAAAGAGATTATAAACATCTGCAAATCAATACAAACTTACTGTATCCAATTACTACTGTCAGCCAGATTTTGGTAAAAAGAAGGCAAAAGGCCACAATATTGGATTGCCTGCTAACTTGTGGTTGCCAAAATATTATTATTCCATTACCACACATGGATGCCATATACAAGCGAAAATCATACCCACCTATCTTCCAGCTTACTTTTTACATTATTTGGTACCACAGAATATAAAATTGTTCTAAAGTGCATAATCTGGCACACCATCTCTTTACAATGAATTACAAGGACAATGTGAGATCTGGGGGTTGCCTTCTTCATCGACTATGGTAGCTACCTTGCTGGGGTGGGGGATAAGGAGCTGGCACTGTGTACGGGGGAGGAGGAAATGGGCTGGTTTGCTGTTGATATGCATTGTAGTATGCTCCATGCCATCCGGGATAAGCTGGTTGCCCGTAGTCATGGTTTGGTGCCTGTTGAGGATGCTGATATTGACCAACCGGGGCATAGTAAGGAGTCTGCTGAGGTGCAGCATATCCAGGCCTTGGCTGCTCTGCAGGCAAGTGGTGGTAGGGTGGTTGAGGATGAGAGGGAGGTGGAGTGCTCTGTGGTTCAGGTTGCCCGGTGGAAGGGTATGGCTGCAAATATCCAGGCCTTGGCTGCTCTTCAGGTAAATGGTTGTAGGATGGCTGAGGATGAGGAGGAGGTGGAGTGCTCTGTGGTTCAGGTTGTTGAGTATTCCTCTGATGGTCAGGTTGCCCGGTGGAAGGGTATGGCTGCAAATATCCTGGACCCGGCTGCTCCGCAGGTATATGCTGATAAGTTGGTGGACGATGAGGAGGTGGTGTGGTCTGGGGTTCAGCTTGTTGAGCATCCGTCCTTGAATGGTTGGGTTGCCCACCAGAAGGGTAGTTGTAGCCTGTTTTCCCATCAGTTGCAAAGTTGAGTCCAGCTATCTGCCTCTGCACGTCCTCGATCAGCTCTCTGCACTGAATGCTTCTGGTCATGATGAAATCACTGCATTGCTGCTTTACATTTGTAAGTGCATCCTGTTTGTAAAACAGATTGGAAATTTAGTTCAGTTATATTCCTGCAAATGCAAGTAACATGCTAAACATAGTCAAGCAGCTATCAGCAGCATTGAGTAAAACGAGAGGATCATTGACCAGGACATATCAAACAATCATTCATTGCTCCAATCACTTCTGGTCCCAAAAAATTCATAATATAGTAATTTGACAAACATGTCCAGCAGCCATTTGGACTACAATTAGTGTGGTCATATGTCATAATGGTAGTCCAAGACATCATACGTAGACCATATAACCTGATTTGCAACCGTTTCTCTGCTATGCCCAACTGAGTCATAACAGGGATTTTCCTGCTATCCTGATTCATGATATGCAGCAGTCTCAGAGAAGGCTGCCGGTGATAGAGTTGTTGGATTCAAACATGGGTCTGCTGGTGATGAACGTTGGTGGTCAGTCTTGATGACAGTAGCAGTTATGGTTGGATAGTTGAAGAAGGCATATAGTGCAAGCAGAGAAATTCTTGGAGGCAATGACTGGGGCATGTGAATGATATAAGAGAAGGCCATGGAGTCAGGGGACATAAGATGAAATCAAGAGTATGCATATATGAAGGGATTTGAGATGTGGCTGCACCACAGACTGTGACCTGGATGATGAAATCAATCTGGACTGGTCGACGTTTAGAAAAAAGAATGGTGAGAACAACGTTTAAAATATTCATACAAACAAATTGCAGGTCTTGTATACCTGAAGAGTAACATAAAACTTCAAACCCTCATTGAGGTTCTCCTTAATTTCCCGATATTTTGCCACAGCAGCAGCTATCTGTTTGTAACTCTTCTCACGGGCAACTGGCAATAAAATTTTGAGGAACTAAAGCAAATAAATTCAAATACAATAAAGGGTGTACAAATTCTGGAAGCATACTAATGAAAAAAAAGAAAAGTTAATTAATATTGACTGGAAACAGAGAACTAAATTCTTATTCCCACGGTTCAAATATCAAATCAAAAAGCCATATCCTTTTATCCCAGTGATTGAGGTACAATTTAATGACTGAAGCTTATGGTAATATCAAATTTCACTTAAATGCAGGATTAGCTCAAATATGTCAAAAATCTGACTCAAAGTCTTGGATCACATGTATTCAGCTGGTGGACAATAAATTTTTTTGCTTTTGGTCTCAGTTGATCATATTTTTGTTCATATGACTTTGTTGTTGTTGTTGTACTCAATTTAGTAAGGACAAAAGAAGATTTTAGACCATGACCTTAACATTACAAAGACAATGCAGTTTATGTCAAGATAATGATCATAAGCATAAAATAAAAGATAAATCATTCAATACAGATTAATAATTAACTAAATATCAACTTCACAACACAAAAAACTTCATTGTTTGTTCTTTGTACAATTTAGCTGATAAACATTTGCTAGTAATAATGTTTACAGTCCACATAACATAAGCAGATCAAGACTGACATAAATACTGCTCAATTAAAAAAAAAGAACATATGGAAGAACTTAGAAATTTTTACTATTAAAACTTAAATGAGCGAAAAAAATTGATGTCATAAGTAAATCAAATGAGTTAAAAAGCAAAGCTATGAATGAAGTAAAATAAATCTAATTAACTTGCTGGTTTCAAATATCAGGCAGTACGGTGAGCATCAACATGGTTTGATACTGGTCAGTATTATTATTATTATTTGGGTGATACCACATAATATGAGTCAGTAAACATCCCGATGTTACATATTGATCAGGTCCATATTCTAAACCTTGATTATCTTTATTAAAAAGCCAAGGCAACCCCATTGTTGGAACTTCATATAGCCATGAATTGGATCATTGTCCAAATAACAAAATTATAGAGAAAAAAGAACAAAAAGGGCATATGGTCTCTAACTCGCACCCTATAAAACTAATCTTTGATTAATTTGCATAAAAGAGGATGAAGACCTTGGTGCATTGTCAAAATGAACTTCTTGGAACATACGGCAATCCAATTACAGCCCTATGATACCCTTGCAATATACAACACAATAATCCCTATGTTCAATCCTGTGATATTGCTTCATCCTTCTCAGTATAAATCTCATTAACTTCCATTTTTGCTCAAAGTCAGCATATCAATATCAGTCCATACATTTTGCTCGTTAGATTTTCTTCTGCCAGATCAAAATTCTTTTAGCACAAAAATCTCCAATATAACAACAATCGAGAATTAAATCATTAATATATCATTTTTGGGTGATGCATACCAAAGCTGTTGCACTTTAACCAGAGCTGCAAATTATGCAACTCCTATGTACAGTAGAAGAGTGCTAGCAACTCATCTACATCCACTTTAACGGACACAAAAATTCTTAAGGATAGCAGGTTAAAGATACCCACTATCAGAAGTTGTCGACAATTATCCTAACTTGTGGCTAGTTTGGCAATTTAATTCCTTATCTTGCATAAGCACATAATTTATTCAAATTTTCAAAAAGTACTGCCAATCATAACACAGCATTAAGTTCCAACAACACATTAGTTTGAAACATGTAACATATATCTAGTTACAGAATATGAAGCAAGAAGAACAGTTTAAAAACCTTTACAAAGTACAACCATAGTAACAATACTCATTTTTCCATGTTCAACTATTAAGATTAATAAAAAAAGTGAATACAGTTACCGAAAATTCTGTAAAAAATATAGCACATACACCATCAAAAGCAATACAGATAATTTTGTTTATATTTGTGATGCCCCAAGAATTTAGAATCTTAACGATAAGCATGAACAAGATAATGAATAACCACAGAACAGCAATGTGCATTAAACCATGAGCAGAACCAGAGAAAATAATATCCACATGAAAGATACAAAGATACACTATTACTGCAGTTCAAGAATTCAAGCAGTCCTGTACTTAGAAGTCTTAAAGAGAGTCAAAAAGAGGTGATGGATAAAATTCATTCAAAAACTAACTAAAGAAAAGAAAGGATTCATGGATTCCTGTATCTAGATCAGCTAAAAGGAGGTGGACCAGAACCTTTGAAGTCTTCCAGATTGAACATAGCAGCAAAGTCATCATTTTTTGACTGCAGGTGAACACAAGAAAGAATATAAAATCTTAAGCAACATCATTGTTAGTGCATTGCTGGAGTTCAAATCAACACAAATGAAGAACATGGATCATAAACAATATCAAGGCATGATCATCATAGTGAACCACAAGAAATGTATACTACATTCAAGCAATGCCATGTTACATAAGAGACAAAATATAGAAATATGCAACAAGAATAAAATGAATTATCATTCAGAGTGAAATAAAGGAAAAAAACTATAAATTAATACCGAGGTCATATACTCAGCTTCTTGATTCCAGCTTATAGTCCCTATCCCTTTGGGAAAAGCTGCAATTTATCAGCGGACCTAAGAGGAGCAGAAATTTGCAGTGTGGCAGTCCTTGATCTGATGGGTTTGCCTTAATTTACAGGTCAGTTGTCTGGCCATATTAGAAATAATATCACTAAAGACTCTGACTTAATATGGATGCCAGAAAAGTACAAAGTGCCTGCACTATCAATTCAAACTCCCACTAGTAATATTTGTGAAATCTAGATTATCTTTTGTCCTAGAGAGCTGAGAAAAAGGACAATTAAGATAAAGTAAAATGGATAACAGGTATATCATAGGCATAGACCTTCAGTAAAATTTCATTGTTCTTATTATGACATCAAAATATAGCTTAAAGTCAACATCCCCACACACCAAAAAACCCCCTCATAAAGAAAGTACTTAGGCAATCTTTTGTGGGATATTATCCATAGTCTTTGAGTTGGTTCTTGACAAATATAATATCAAAATATCAACAATTTGTGAAATCTCAGTGAATTTTTGGTCCAGTGAAGGGGATAGGGTATCATGAAACCATAGAAATGGTTTGGTAGGCTTATGACATCCGTAGAAATCCACATTGCTCGTGGTGGATCCTAGTTATCCAAAGAGCCCTACCAAAATAAATAAATAATAGAGCGATCATGAGTTATGGGCTTTGCATCAAGACAAGTGATACTTGTTAAAGACTTTAAATCTTTAATCAACATATTAAAATATTTAATGACCAACATGCTTAATGCCTTAATCATTAGCCTATTCACTGCAAAGCATCAACTTAAACATTGTTAATCAACTCAAATCACACTCTATCTAATGATAATGATTGTAGTGATTGTGAAACCTTAAACAATTGAAAGATAGTAAATTAAAAACTGTCACATAATGATGAATCTTTGTTACTGAAGAGGAAGAAGACAATAGCTTACTTGAAGTTGAAGCAATACTTCCTCCTGTGCCTCAATATTTTGTGCAATTTCTTCACATATTTGGTCATACTTAGCAATTTCTTTCTTGAAAAGATCCTCTTGTGATCCAGTGCTTGCCATCAGCTTTGGCAGTATATCATCCTGCAACAAGAAGTGACATTGGCTAAATGAACAAATACTGTACTTGTTAAAATGTGAGAAATTAAGAAGCATTTACTGGGATCAAATGTCTCAAAGCTTTTATCATCAGAAAATAGCCATTTGATTTCATAATCCATCTCTAAAGATACATACTACTTCATTAATATCTTTAAAAGCACAAGTCTTCTCCAAAGAAACCATAAAAGAATAAGCATACAAAAAGATATATCACAACAGTGTATTAAAAATAGCAGCAATCTAGAACCTTTGTGAGAATGACCTTGAAGTTGCACAACCACTTACTAGTTCCCAATAACACTGGCCTTCCTAAAACCATAATAGGACATAACTTGCACCATTCCTAATGGAAAAGAAAAAAAAATCAACTACATGTGACTTTTAGTATAAAAAATTTTGTAGATGTCATTCAGATATAATTTAGATCTAAAAATCAATCACTCATTAGCGACGATTAAATTTTAACATACCTGTCACCAAGTCAAAGAATGGCCCTGTGGTTTGTTACACACTACACATCGTGACTTACCATGCCAAGGCTCATCCAGGAAAGAATGAGCAATGCAAACAAATTCATGCATGCACATGCACTAGGTGATATGCACTGGTATCTGTGGTAAAGAGTTACATGCCTACTGTGGCCCTTTACCAGAATCATGTGCGTAATGAACAATAAACCTGCATGGTAAGATAATTCATTTCCCGGGGAACAACCAACAGAAAGTGACAAACTGGCTGCTTTAACCAATTTAAGGGGCAAAATCTGCCTAAGAAAATTCAAAACAGCATCGATCTCCTTGGTCAGTCTTATCTAGTTGAAACAGCTGATTCTTCAAAGTTTTTTGCAAAACAATTTCTTCAAACTTGAAATTTGTTTGGTTTAGTTCATATTAAATTTGATAATAGAAACTTCATCTCAAGTGTTTGAGTCAAAGCTTACTCCTATTAGTCCATGTGTCACAGGATCACGATTGGATAAACCAAGTTAGTTATGTGAAAATAACCATAAAAATAAATACTGCATAAAGATTAAAAAGTAAAAGTACTCATACTGGATATAATCTTAAGATGAGCATGGCACAAGAATATAATAAAATAGACATAAGAAACAAATGTTAGGAAGTAGGGTAATGTCTCTGAGAACAGCCCTCACCTTCCTCTTCATCTCTTTTAGCATATCTTCAAGGCCTGCCCTTTGTTCTCCTAAATTCTCCAATTGCCTCTGATTGCAGAAGTAGGTGTCAGGAGAATGATACTAAGGCATGGAACAACAAAGGAAGTTCAAAAGACACCATAAGAAATAGAAGTCTCAAATATCGTTTTTTTACTTCTGCTGACACTGGTAGCCTAAAAAATTTGTTTTTTCCCCAAAAACAAGAAGTAGAATAATATCTCATGAGAGTTTCAAGATAGATGCTAAATGAGATATTGATCTAATGCTGGTTACTTAAAATAAGCTAACACAAAAGTATAACTAAAGGAATATTCAGAAGGTGTTAAATTAGACAATTATGATTTAACATCAAAACGGAATTAACTGGAGTTACCATTTATCATGGACTAGCAAGTAAAGCATGCATCTGATGTGATCAAACAACTTCAGTATTCACAGCCAGATCCAATATATGATCCAGTTAACTGAAATGTGCAATTGTTACTGGTAACAGATCTAAGTGTCAACTATATAAAGGAGAGTCCTACTCTTATCGACAATTACCAGAAATTTATTACTAGGCACTAGCCCCAAGGTTCCCAAGTCAAATGAACAAAAGCCTCCAAAGAACACATTGAGCTCCATGAGTTTCAAGAAAATTAAACTAAAAACTAAAAGGAAAAGCTACAGATGCATTATGAAATTCAAACATATGAAGCCAAACAAAATTGAGGCTGTGCATCTCACATATCAAAGTCAAGCAGAACTGACTTCTTGCAGTTCAGAGACAAATAGAGTAAAACTGCAATATTTCCTTTTTCCAGAATACAACAAAATTCAGTACATACCAAGCTCTGTTTGAGAGCTCCCACTAATAGCATCTTCATTTCCATCTAAAGACATGATAGGCCTTGCAAGACTTGGAAGGGCTGATTCAATCTGCAAAATATTGTAAGAAATGAGAAGTTTACAACAGTTGAACTAGTTAGATCCCAGATTCCTTGAGAGACCTTATCAATTTATATGAAGAAACCATAATTAGATTTCATGAATATAATTTATATTGAAAGAGAGAGGAAAAATATAGAACAGAGTTTTCTGTGTTAATTCCTGTATAACTTCATATCAAGGATAGCATATATTGGATGCCATGAGTCTCTACGCTAACAAAGCACCATCAGAAAAATACACATGTGAGCTATAAGATGTGTGAGTTGGCACATGGACTTTTCCGACTAGTATGCATGATGCGTCAAGCTAGCATTTTACCAGGGCAAGGGTATGCCACAAAACTAAAAAACTTGCTTTAATTTGTATATATGTTCCTTCAAAGGCACCTTATGTATGTACCTCTCCACATACAAACATAGATTTGCATATAATCCCAGACTGTTGTACATGTATATATACAAGAATAATATGAAATAAAGAGAATATTCAATTATTAGTACAATTTCAGGAATATAGTAATCAAATAAATCATTATACTACATATTTTGTTTAATCTTATATTTTGTTAGCAAGCTTATGTAAGGAGGAAACAAGTCAACAGAGGATACACTTTCTTATCATATGCTGTCAGTCGCTATAAAAATTAATAGGAATCAGTAATGATGCAAGGGAATACCAAGAAAGTATGAATGGGACAATATAGTAACCATTCTACTTGCAGCTAGTTGGTTGAACATAATAGACAAGGTATATGCCTGTTGACAGCATGCATACCGGTCTAGAATCAAGGATTGCCATGAGTTCCCCATTGCCTCTTACTTCCCTATCAATCCTTGAATCACTATCAGCTGCTTGCTTCAGATTTGCAGCAAACCTGTTTAATCTATCCTGTAGGTTTTTTGTTAAGGTGCTTGACTGTGGTCTAGTCCACCTTGTTCTAAACTGGTTTCGGAATTGTGCATCTGCATTTGCTTCCTTCTGCAGTAGCTCTTCTGCCTGGACCAACAGCTCCTGATTGACCCTCCTCAAGTCCCTGAGCTGCTGTATCTCAGTTTCCAGTCCAGATGGTCCACCACTGATTTGTACTGCCTCTACATCCTCTGTGAGATCCAAAGGCAAACTTAAGTTACCTTCCAACGCCAGGATAGAATCTGGCAGGTCCATCTCCTTGAGTTTAACCCTTGTTATCTCACTCCCTTGTTGTAGCTTCTCCAGCTGGGTCCGGATAATGTTGTCGACCATATCAGTGTACTTGGACAGAGCCTTTGTGCTACTGTCAGGGACAAGGTTTGAGAAAAACTTCTCCTTGCTAGCATTTAAAACTTCTCCCAGTGGAATGGGCTTTGCTAGAGATGCTGCAGGAAGAGCTGCCAAAGAACTAGCTGCTGGAATCCGCATGAGATAGACCCGATCATTCTCCTTCACAGATCTCTCTAGGTTATGATTCATATTGGTCTCTAGTTTGTTAGCAGCATCAAGTAGAGGTTGAGCTACACCCTTGGCAGATTTTTTTGCATCGACAAGAGCACTTATCCCAATCCTGAGCCTAGCTATTTCCTCTGCAATTTCTTCTTTCTCATGAAGCTCCAAAGAGTATCTATGGCAAGCCTCAGCATAAAATTGAGCTGCCTTCAGTTGCACATGAGAGATCCATGTCCGATCAAAATGTTGGTTGAGTGGATAAGCATTTAGCGCTGCATATGCTTCCTCATAGTAGACACCAACCTACAACATACACCAAATGCCATGAGGTTAGTGAAGCATGCTCAAGATGTTGTCAGTTTGCATCACAACTATGAATTCTTAAACATGTTAGACAAGCAAGAATCTAAGGATAAGAAAATAAACAACATATGCAACAGTAGCTTGGAGTTAACAGGAAAAAACATTAAAGTACAATAAGTAACAGATCATGAACATGACAGCATCAACTAATGATTTGTAACAGCAAAGTTCTAAATAAAACTGCAAACAGAAGTTTAGGATCTTGGAATGCAAGATGGAAGACTCAAATAACTACGTCCTTATCACTACGTCCTTCAATGCCATAATTAAAACAATGATTCTCATCAAATATGCTCTATCAAGGAAGATATATATAAATTGCATATGCCATATAGTATCATAATTGCCCATAGTTAAGATTAGCAGAAAACAAAAAGGAACTTCCTGGAAATGACAAGAATTTTATGTGCAACGAAACATCAACATAATATATAAAAGAAATCTACGAGAGAGTTCAAGATATACCTGACGAGCAACCTTGGAACAAAGCCCGGGGGGCTTCGCATCCCCGATAACCTTCTCAAAGAAGCACTCCTGAGACTGCGCCAGCATCAGCTTCTCCAGCATCACGGCACACTCGACCGACAAATCGACCGTGGCCCCCGCGGCCACTGCCTTCGGCGCCGCATGATCCTTCAGGAACGCGAATGCCCCCGCGGCACTCTGGAACCCGTTGCAGGCCTGCTTGAGCCCCGCGGCAGAGGTGGGATCGGCGGCGAGGGCGATCTGGCTGTAGACGGCGCCGAGGTTGAATAGCACGGCGGCCTTCTCGAGGTGGATAGAGGGCAGCGCGGCCTTCTTGTTGGACCGGAAGGCGTCGAACCAGGTGAAGGTGAGGGAGTGGACGTGGGATCGGTCGGGGGAGATGGGGAACCGGGGTTCGACGGCGGCGATGGCGCGGAAGTACGAGATGAGGAGGTCCCGGCGGAGGTCCAGGGAGGAGGGGGAGGGCTTCTCGAGGTTGAGACGAAGCTGTCGGATGGTCTGGAGGTCGTCATCAGCGACCTGAGCGTCGTGTTCGGAGATAGTATAAGCGATGTAGTTGCGGATAGGGCGGTAGAGATCGACAGCGGTCGTCTTCTTCTCGTGCACCGCCAGCATTACGTTCACCGCGGCGGCGTACGACATCGGACCAGCGCCGCTCCGCGGCCCTTATCGGATCGCCACCCGCCGGTGGGTATTGGGTGGGATCTGGAGCGGGAGAGGAATAGCGATTTCAGGCAGCAGTAATAGGGAGAGGAAGCAGAGAGGGGAACGAGGCCTTCACAAATACGTCAATGATAAACAAGTATTGTAGTTGGAAACTTGAACAACGCTTTATTTAAGAATATGTTAATTAATACTGGGCGAATTCTCGGGAAAATAAGGGTTTTTTTTTCAAAAATTCGCCCATTAATAAGAGCATCTGTTAATTTATAAGAACATAATTTGTGGCGTATAGAAATGTCTTATAATATTCCAAAGGCGAAACAAGATTTAATCTAGAATAATTTTCTAAAAAAATCTCAATAATAAGGTTTTATCTAATGTCATTCTCATCTTTCATTAATATCCTTCGACCGTTCCGATTGAAGCCATGACCCACGGGCTGGTTCAACCTGATTGGGTTCTTGATATGGATTAAATTGATTTTTTGGTTCAAGTCAAATTAGTTACCGATCGAGTTGATTTACGGGTTGGGTTGATTGTACGTCGTGCAAGATGGATCTTCCACTTAAAAGAGAGGGTTTACACTCACGAGCTACATCGATTGAGTGTAACCCTTTTGTAAGTGGCACTAACAAATAAATGCTCTCCTCTTTAGGTTAGGATTGAGTCTGCATTAAAAAAAGGGATGAATTAGTATAGAAGATAAAAAAATCTACATCCACTCCCGATTCCTCTTTCATCGAGGTCACCGACATCCACTAACGATCTTCTTTCAATTGACGAAGATCAACTACCCTTTTACACTCTTTCTCTTTATCATGAGTTTAGGAGACAATCTTTACAAACTTCTATTTCTTAGACCTCACTTTTTCCTTTAGATGAACTTCTAAATACTAGAAAGAAGTTATCCTAAATCCTAAAAGAGTTTACCAATTTTTCTCAAAGTATTTTTTCCCATTTTTTAACTCAATTTTGTGCTCAATTCCTACTACTACATGTAGGAATAGCTATGATATTTATAGACCCTAAATGACTTAAAAATTAAAGTAAAAAAAGGTCTTGTCTCATATTTTTTGGTCCTGACGATACCACCGCATGTGCTGGACAGTACCACCACCTGCAACACTAATACCGGGTGGTACCACCACCCAGTCTGACAATACCATTGCTTGGGAGATTATGTCTGGGCGATACTACTGCCCAGACTAACGATATCACTACATGACATAGTCTTGGAGACTGTGCCACTGACGGTTCTATCAGTTTGGGTCACTGTATGGACCTTTCACTTAGCCTAACATAACCCTTGGGCCCATTTGACCCCTAATTGAGTTGGCCTAATTCCAACCCAATTACGCCTAAAACCTACTTCAATCTAGACAATTATTACAAAGCTAAATCAAATGTTGTCTGACATGTCATTGGTTCATTAACACCTCGTTCAATTCTTCAGCATATCATCCTTTCTTACGGCCTATTGCCTAATCGGCCAATTGACCTCCGCAACTCTGATTTTCTTGGCATAATTTTCACTCTTCTTGGCCCGATGTCCGAACCTATGGCCCGAAGCCTTTTGCTGATACGTTTACTAATCATTCGGCTCGACGTCCAATCTTCTAACATATTTCACTCCGGCTCAATATGATTCTTCTTGCTTTAATTATTTCTCCTTGATCGAAGCTTCCTACATCACTCAAAACGCAGATCATAAATACTATCGATTGATTTCATCGTCAAAACATGATATTAACACTTTGATGATTGCACTTGGTTTCTTTTCTCTTTAGCTTTGTCGGCATTAATTGTAGGCGACAAACTTTATCTCATCCAGCTTCATGACCTATCCTCACTAGCTTCGACTCCTTCCTCTCTTGTTTCGTCGGTGCTAATTTCTCTCTTACAATAGGTTTTGTGACTTCTCTCTAACATCACTAATCTAGCGACTTCCTCTTCCGCATCTCCTGTACGATCTCTAATAAGCCTTTACCTAATGTCCCCCCCCCTCCTACCCACCCCCTAAAATTGAATATGTAATACTGTAATACCTAAATATTTAGGTGATTTGAGATGATAGATCAATTGAATTTAGGCCACTCCAATTGAATTTATATAGTGGTGTAAATCATATAGGGTTACGGGATGATTTCATGGTCCTATGAGACAATCGCCCTCATGGCCAGTGTTCCAAAGAAGCTTAAAACCATAGCTAGTGTAACACTATCTAGTGACAATGGTACCACTTATACTTAGTGCTTTATTGACCTAGGTTGATAGTATTGCCCTAGTCTAAGTGATAGTACCGTTTAGAACTATAGAACATTTTTTTAGAAAAAATAACTTCTAAAATCATATAAAAATAAAAATAAAATAAAAAATAATACTAAATATTTTAGAATTTTTTATAATTATTATAGAAAGTTTTAATAGGATTGGAGTAACCTCCTGTTTTGATAATTAATAACTCGTATTATACTCAATTATACTCGTATTATATTGGTTTATACTCGTATTATACTCAATTATAAATTCAATATAGAAACCTCCTATTTTGATAATTAATAACTATAAAATAAAAAAATAATACTAAACATATTAAGATTATATTATCATGGTTTTGAATAAGTTTATATATGTTTGAAGATAATTATCTCATTTACACTTGAGTTACACTCGGGTTATATTTGTAAATTCAAGATAGAAATCTTCTATTTCGTTAGTTAATGACCCAAAAATAGTTACAAATAAAAAAAAAAGATAGTAAACATGTTATAATAGTTTTGAAGTTGTTTGGATTGGTTTGGGCATAATTTTCTTTTTTACATTGGAGTTCCACTTGGGTTACATCACTATAGATTAACGTGGACTTCATGCATTATAGACTTATTTTTTATGTAAGTCCATGTTCAAATCATTCATTTCATTGATAATATGCTTTTAGGTTATCTTTATCAAACATAATTTTAACGCATATTGCTTAACTAGAATATAAGGGTATTGAATTCTCGGATATATTTTATAACATGTGTATGTTTGAATTTCTCTTTGTTTTTATCTCTTAATCTTTGGATATAATATCTCCTATTTATAATATTTTTTTTTATATATAAACAGAATGATGCCCTTGACTTCAGGGAAAGAAAGCATATAAAGTGGTTACTATATATATATATATATATATAGTAATGATATAAATCTTTAAGTTATGATATATATATATATATATATATATATATATATATATATATATATATATATATATATATATATATATCATAACTTAAAGATTTATATCAATTAATATTTTTATATGAAATTAATTAAATTTTTTTCAAGTGCAACATCAAACATGCTTGAATCACCTATTCCTTTAACCCTACTACATCACCCCTTTCCGTGTCACCCCCTCATTCACCATCTCGTGCTTCCTCAACTACTAATAAACCCCCTCCATGATACATAGTTAATAGTCATTATTACATCCATTACTTTAGGTGTTTTATTTGTGAATTGAGTGGTAAGAACCGAGAGCACATGATATACATTTGTCTTAGGCTATATTATCTTCGTGTTTTTATGAGATCATATTTTTGTCATATAGTATATATTCCTAACGTTCCTATATGTCGATATGTTTGTATAGTATTTTAAAATATTAGATAGAAGGATCTATTTTTATGTTTAGTTGTATCCTCCAACGATGTTGCTTTGATTTTAGGGGTTTCCAATCGTGGGTAAATAATAGATGTTAAAACAATGACTTCAAATTATATGCTTAAAAAATACTTTAGAGATCAACTTTCTAGTAGATAAAATATAGAAGATTTGATATGTATATTGGTTTTTAGTGATGATGATATCGACAATGGCAATTTTTGTTAGTTGTACATTTTATACATATTTATTTGTACTTTTCGTTTATCAAATCAACTATCCTTCACTCCCAATGTTACTATCGTACATGACAGATTTGGATTCATTGACTAACTATAATTGGATGATAGTCGTTCATTCTTATATCTCCGTAAATATTTTAACTATTGGTGCTCGAATAAAAAAGTTAAAACTTGAGAGTAGCACCAACATGATTGGAGTTTTGAATCCAAGAGTTTCTATAAATAAGTTCCAGGAGTTTGTTTAAACTCTGGGAGTTAAGGTTATCTCCGTCATCAAGTGGTTATCATCATAAAAAAAAGGGGAGATTGTTGAATCTCGTATTTTGATGATGAAACCACTTGATATATATTTATGATTTAATCTATATTTTTAGTGACACAGGATGAGATAATTAAAGCAGGAAAAATCATGTTGTATCGAACAACATGTCAGAAGATTGGACGTCGGGCCGGTGGATCTGTCGATGTATCGACAGAAGGCTTCGGGCCATGGACTCGGGCATCGGGCCAAGAAAAGCGGGTATTGTGCCAAGGATATCAGAGTTACGGAGTCAACTGGCCAATTTGGCAATAGGCCACAGGAGAGGACGATGCACCGAAGAATCAGACGAAGCGTTGAGGGACCAATGATATGCCGGACAACTTAGTTAATTGCTTAGGATTAATTATCACGATCGAAGTTTTATTTTACATGTGTAGGATTAACTACGATGGAAGTAAGACATGCAATAGGAGTTACGCCGGAGTCGAGACTATAATCACGTTGGGGGTTCGAGAGTTCGACGGAAGTCCGGACGGTCGTCGGAGGTTCTACGTGAACAAATATGAGAAGTCCAGGAGCTTGCTAAAGAAGCTCATCGGAACTCGCCAAGTGAATCGTCGCAAGTCCAGGAGTTTACCGGAAGTCCACCGGAGCATCACCGAAGGTTCATCGGATGTTCGCCGGAAGCTCACCGAAAGAAGCGATTGACGCATCGGAGCAAGTTGCAGTAAATGTCTTAAGAAATATCATAGTTAGCATGTAGATTAAGTTAGGAATGGGAGGTGATCCCATTAACTTAATCTGGTGGCAATTGGGCCCTTGATAGACCCAAATTGGGTCGAATGGATCAACCCATTCGAACCAGAATTCCTACTAGGCGGTGGCACCGCCCATGAGATGGTCTCCCAGGAAAGCTGGGCGGTGCAACCACCCAGGTTAAGCAGTGGCACTGCTTGGGCTCAGTCTCCAAGCGAGACTAGGCGGTGCAACCGCCCCTGTCAGGTGGTAGCTGTTGGGAAATCATGGGGGCGACATCATATGCGCAGCGGAAGAACAAGAAAACAAAAATCCTCGATTCCCAAAAAGATGTTCGTCGTCGTGCGAAGATTGGTGCGTAAAAATCCACAAAACACAAAACTGCGTATAGAGATTGTGTTACCTAGGGAGATCGTATATCCCTGTTTCCTTGCATATCCTTAGGAGAGGGTGAAGGAGGTCAAGCGTCCTCCTCTCTAGCGGTGATCCACACAGCAGGGTTGCGACGACCCTCCTCTAAACTCCAGGCCTCTGAGGTGGAGAGGGAGAGGAGAATAGGAAAGGCAAGCAAAGACTCTAGCCTATGAGGCTGTGAATCCCTCCTATTTATAGAGATCCCGTGTCAAACCCTAATGGGTCATTCCCTAGTGGGTATTGGATCTGCATCCAATAAGACAAGGGCTCACTCCAGGATATCTCATATCCAACCTCTACTCATCGCAATGCCTACCATATGTGTGTGACCCTCTAGGCCCAATATCGAGCTGGGCCGTGAGTCATACTTGTCGAAACTCCTTCTAACTCAAAGAATTATTATCTCTGTAATAATTCACTCACTCATCGACTCTGGATGTACTAGGCCACTACGTCGTAGTCCCCGCATTTCTGGGGGGAATCCAATCCATTGGACCTGTCGTCCTCGCCACCATGTACCTATAGTCCCTCATCCATCTAATATCCCGAGACCATATATCGAGCATGGTGTTGTCATACCCATACGGGTTTCTACTCGAAGTCTCGCTCTAATCGGATTCTCCCCGAGAACTATTTCTCTCTCAACCCGAATGACCACGGCTAAGGATTTGTCCGAGCAAGAACACATGGGATATTCCTCTCATGACACCGAGAGTGGATGATCCTCTATCGACACTCAATAGCCCTTGTAAGGTCGACTACCACTCCCAATGACCAAATATTAGATCTGGGGACAGCCAAACCTATAAGTTCGTATCAAAGAGTGGAGCACTCATATAGGACATCCTTGGTGTCTCAAGTCTAAGGACCAGATACACCACTAGGACTACGGAATCGATGTTCGACAATAAGGCATCATCAACCATCCAAAGATTCGTAAGCGGATCAATCGGTGAACTCATTCTCCAATGAGCACTGCATCTTTATCCCCTAGTGTCCCTACACGAAGCAACT
This sequence comes from Musa schizocarpa, assembly GCA_900464855.2. NCBI lineage: Eukaryota > Viridiplantae > Streptophyta > Magnoliopsida > Zingiberales > Musaceae > Musa > Musa schizocarpa. Next base: position 14,722,719 of record LS990919.1, read on the forward strand.
ATGAGACCAAATGCATCCATCATATGGACGGGTATACAAAGACACCAGTCTATCCGGTTATCACGATGTCCCTCTCGAGTAACCTATGACCGGGATTATTTAGGATATGTGTTTAAAGGTGAATCGATCTCATTATCGTGATCTCATCACGATCCGATTCCTATTGCACAAATCCAAGGACATCACAATATATAAGGGTTGATCTTTCAAGAGAGGAGAGAAAAGTTTATAAGGGTTGTCTCCTAAGCCCGTCAAAAGGAGTGAAACTGTAAAAGGGTGGTTGGCCTTCGCCTATTGAAGGAAGGCCTCTAGTGGAAGTCGATGACCTCGTCGGAGGAGGAAGACAAAAGTGGATGTAGGTCAAGATCGACCGAACCACTCTAAAATTACGGTGCTCTCTGGTTTGCATTTCTTCTTGCTGCTTACCTTACTGCAAACCTCCATATGTGCTTTACTTTCTTATTACTTTTGCTGCACTCCTTTACGAACTCGCTTTCAAGTTATGTTTTCAAAAATGATTTTACGTTGAAAACAATTTCATCGTACGAACACAGTTTTAATCGTCGAAAGTTTTTCGCTGCACAAATTCACCCATGCCCCCCCCCCCCCCCCCCCCCCCTCCCTCTTAGTGCTCTTGATCCTAACAATTGGTATCAGAGCTCAGTATTTCTCATTTCGAATTTACACCCGAGAGAAATGACTCTTCATGACTTTCAAGAGGGCTTATTTGTTGTTCGTCCACTGTTGTTTAACAAATTGGACTATATTTATTGGAAAACTCGAATGAGAGTTTTCTTGATTTCTATGAATTTGGATTTATGGAATATTGTTGAAAACGATTTTCAACTTCCCTCTAAACCGATGAACGAATGGTCGGATTTGGTGAAGAAGTATTTTTCTTTAAATGTAAAGGCTAAGAATGTCTTATTTTGTGCTTTGGACAAAAATGAGTTCAATCGGATTTCTACGTGCGAAATGGCTTTTGATATTTGACAAACACTTGACATCACGCACGAGGGAATTAGTAGAGTCAAAGACTTGAAAGTTAACATTTTATTGCATGATTTTGAGCTTTTTCGAATGTAACCAAGTGAGACTATACGCGACATGTACACCCGTTTCACGGATGTCATCAATAATCTAAGAGTTCTTGGTAAATCTTTTTTGAATTTTGATCTCGTAAGCAAGATCTTAAGATCCCTTCCAAAAAGGTGAGATCCTAAAATAACCGCAATACAAGAGATAAAAAATTTAAATGATTTTCTATTAGAAGAATTAATTGGGTCATTAATGACCTATGAAATGACACTTTTGGAACATTTTGAACCCAATGAGCACTTGAATCACCTTCCAAAGAATAAGAAGGATTTGGAACTCCGGACAAATGAATACCACTTGAGCGATGAGGACAATGATTAACTTGAACTTCGAACACTAAATTTTAATAAGTTTATTAAACAAAAATCTAAAATAAACAATGAACTTGAACGGAGGAAGAGGCTAAAGAAGAGGAAGGCAACTAAGGATGAATCAAGAACTCCCAAAGGTGAAACGATAAATTGGGCTTTGGTGGGTTTCGACTATAAGGTAAGTAACTCAACTCTCTTGAATTAGTTTGAAATTACTTGAAGTTTTTCATGAGTGCTTAATTTAGATAGTAGGAATAGGAAATAACAAATTGTTTTTCAAAAATTATATCATGTTTTTCTTTTTAGCATCATTGAAAAATTAAAAATTTGATCATGAAAAGTATATTGCTAAGGTTTCGTGCATGTTATGTTTTGAAATGTTGAATGATGTATGCAACATTAGGGATGATAATTATATGATATGTGATAATGCTTAAGATTAATCCATGCAAGTGTATCTTGATGATTTTATGTCATAAATGAGTTTTTGAAGTAAATGTTGATTTGAAACTCTCATTTTAGATTAACATATTTTTGGTCTAATCATTTTTATGATAAATTAAGATGACATTCTCATGACATATTAATATGACATAGTGCATGTACATCTATGTGTGCATGTACATTTAAGGCATACCTATAAGAAGCAAATCACATGAATAGAAATTTATAAAAACGAAATGCGATCCTTTATCTTATCATCTTTTCAATAAATCTATGCTTGTCATGTATGAATTTATTGAATGTGACTTTGAGGATGATTTCGGATTTCACAAATACTTGATTCATACTTATGACATGAGACACATTTTAAATATGAATCATGTTCAATGCTTCAAACATGTTACATCTCCCTTAATTCATTTTGTTCTCCTAGATTTATTTACCAAAGAAGAGAATCTTCCAAATGAATGAAATGATACAAATGAATCACTTATCGATATATCTTTTTGAAATATTCTTTTAATGTGATGTTGATAATTTGAGATGACCGTTGGAATTCATGATATGAGATAATTAAATCCTTGACTTACTCTTTATATGACTTAAAAATAGATGTTTAAAATCTTGCTTGATGAGTTATTTTATAAGATTTTGCCTTTATGTCTTGAACCTTCATACTTATCTTGATTTGGCATATAAAGACTAAGGCATGCTTAGATGAAAAAGAATCACTTAAAAATTGCCTTTCCCATCTGATCGAGATTAATGATTTCATGATATTTTGTGAATCTCGAAATTGATTTTGATGACTTGATTATGAGTTTCAAGTTAACGATTTGACTTGAATGAGTTTTATCTAAATCATAATCTTGATTTTGCTAAATTGGAATCACAAATAATATCTTTTGGTATTCATGAATTGATACTCACAGTATGAAAGGATTGGTATTTATGACTTGAATTTGATTGAAACATTACATGCTTAAATTAATCACTCCTATGTTTCAAAAATTCTTTAAATGCCTTATGTGATGATTGAAAATTAATTTGCTTTATGATGAATCACAAATCATGACTTGATCTATGATATTGATATATTTTAATCATGATCCGTTGTATAATTCTTTTACTCTATTAAAAAGATTTGTCAAATGAATCATGTCCTTCTTGAATTTTCTTGATATCATGACATGATTTTGTAATATGGCTTGTATAATGATTAAATTTTTAGCCATTGATTTCTCCCTTCTTTTCGATAATGATAAAGGAGGAGTTAGTTTACTAGCCTGCATATTTCAAAGGAAGAAAAATTTGCTAGCTCGATCATTTCATTGAAAGAACTTGCTATCATGAACACTACCAATGAATTGCAAATCTTGCAATATAAAGAGAAGCAAAGAATTGCTATCTCGAAAGAAGCAAAAAATGTAAAACTTAGAAAACTTGCAATATAATTGCTCTTGTCATGCTTTGTATAAAAAATAGGTTGATATCCTTAAAAGCATTGCATTAAATTTTTTAGTGTATCGCAATGTATCACATGCATCGCAAATTAAAAATTTTGAGACTATTATTATATCATGTTTAACAATTGATGTCTTTCATGACATGATTTCTTTGTATTGTTGTCTTGTATGTATCATATGATTGAAATATTGATTGAAGCAAATTCATAGTTTATGTAAAAGTCTAAATCATTGGTTCCTCTCCTTCTTTTCGGCAATGACATAGGGGGAGAAAGATTGTTAGTTCAAGGGAAATGGTGGCTAGCTTGTACTCTTCCCTTCTTTTTGACAAAAACAAAGGAGAGAAAGCTTTTGCTAGTTAGAACATGCAAAGAAAAGCAAAGTGCAATCTTGCACAAGAAGCAAGTGTTGAATTGCCATGATTGAACTTAAGAATCTTGCTATGCTTTTGTGCTTATATGTTGTGATGAAAAGCTAGCTTGTATGTAGTAAAACTTGCATATCGTAAAAATTGCTAGCTTGTAGTCTAAAGAGAAGCAAACAATTACTATCTCAAGAAAAGCTAAATATGCTAAACTTGCACTTTGCAACGGAAGCAAAATTGCGAGCTTAAACGTTGCAAAGGAAGCAAAAAATTGCTAGTTTGCAACTTATATATTTCAAGAAGCAAGAGTTGCCTTCTTAAACATCTCTAATTTGCTAGCTTGCATGATGTAGAATTTGCTATCTCAAAAGAAGCAAAAGTATGTTGTAAAACTTGATAGCTTGAATGTTCTAAGCATGATGTAACACTTGCTAAATTATCTAACTCGAAAACTATATGATGATAAAACCTGATATTATGTTTTTCATGCAATGAGTTGAACTTATATCACAAACACAAGAATAGTTATACTTCTCATTTTTATTGATGACAAAGGGGGAGAAGTATATTGATGACATGACATGTTATGCATAAGTTCATGATGACGTGTTGCAAGTATTCATGATGAATATTGCAATAACTTGAATTCAATTTGAATTTAAGGTTCAATCAATATAACATATTGATAGGGGGAGTTTGTTTAAACTCTGGGAGTTAAGTTTAACTCCATCATCAAGTGGTTATCATCAGCAAAAATAGAGAGATTGTTGAATCTCATATTTTGATGATGAAACCACTTGATATATGTTTATGATTTAATCTATGTTTTAAGTGACGCAGGATGCTTCGATCAAGATGAGATAATTAAAGTAGAAAAAATCATGTTGTGCCAAAAGAACATGTCAGAAGATTGGACGTCGGGCTGGTGGATCGGTCGACGTAGTGACAGAAGGCTTCGGGCCATGGACTCGGGTATCAGGCCAAGAAGAGCGGGTTTTGTGCCAAGGATATCTGAGTTGCAGAGTCAACTGACCGATTGGGCAATAGGCCGCAGGAGAGGATGATACGCTGATGAATCAGACGAAGCGTCGAGGGACCAATGACATGCCGGATAACTTGGTTAATTACTTAGGATTAATTGTCTCGATCGAAGTTTTGTTTTACATGTGCAAGATTAACTATGATGGAAGTAAGACATGCAGTAGGAGTTACGTCGGAGTCAAGACTATGATCACGTTGGGGGTTCGAGAGTTCGATGGAAGTCCGGACGGTTGTCGGAGGTTCTGCGGGAACAAATCCGAGAAGTCCAGGAGCTTGCCAAAGAAGCTCATCAGAACTCGCCAAGTGAATCGTCACAAGTCCAGGAGTTTACTGGAAGTCCACCGGAGCATCGTCGAAGGTTCATTGGATGTTCGCCGGAAGTTCGCCGAAAGAAGCGATTGACGCACCGGAGCATGTTGTAGTAAATGTCTTAAGAAATATCATAGTTAGCATGTAGATTAAGTTAGGAATGGGAGGTGATCCCATTAACTTAATCTGGGGGTAATTGAGCCCTTGATAGACCCAAATTGGGCCGAATGGATCAACCCATTTGGACTAGAATTCCTACTAGGTGGTGGCACCGCCCAGGAGATGGTCTCCCAGGAAAGCTGGGCAGTGCAACCGCTTGGGCTCAGTCTCCAAGTGAGACTGGGCGGTGCAACCGCCCTAGTCAAGCGGTGGCACTACCTGGGCTCATTCTCCGAGTGAGGCTGGGTGGTGGCACCGCCAGAGCTCGATCTCCGAGCTCTGCCAAGTGGTTGTACCGCCCCAGTCAGGAGGTAGTACCGTCAGGACCCCGAAAATCTAGGAAAAAACACTTTTGAGCTCCAAATTCAAACTAGTTTTGGGCCTATATAAACCCCACCCTTTCCTACATGAAAGGGCAACCAAAGGCACCAAAAATCAAATCTTACTCTGTGATTTTTAGAGCTCAAAAGTGTTGTAAAGGCATAAAGTTCTCCCCCCTCTTTTCTTCCAAGTTTTGATCTTTCAAGAGAGGAGAGAAAAGTTTATAAGGGTTGTCTCCTAAGCCCATCAAAAGGAGTGAAACTGTAAAAGGGTGGTTGGCCTTCGCCTATTGAAGGAAGGCCTCTAGTGGAAGTCGGTGACCTTGTCGGAGGAGGAAGCCAAAAGTGGATGTAGGTCAAGATCGACCAAACCACTCTAAAATTACGGTGCTCTCTGGTTTGCATTTCTTCTTGCTGCTTACCTTATTGTAAACCTCCATATGTGCTTTACTTCCTTATTACTTTTGTTGCACTCATTTACGAACTCGCTTTCAAGTTAAGTTTTTGAAAATGGCTTTACATTGGAAACGATTTCATTGTACGAACGCAGTTTTAATCGTCGAAAGTTTTTGCTGCACTAATTCACCCCCCCCTCCCCTCTTAGTGCTCTTGATCCTAACATCTCCCCCTTTGTCATTGGTAAAAAGAAAGGAAGACCCTTTAAATCAATTTTTAAATCATGACAAAGGTAAGTATCAATCTTATTTGTACATCATTATGTTTTCAAATTAAAATATATATAATTTCAAAACTTTTCATTTGTATCCTTACTTCATGCATTATATAAATAAATTAATTACTATGGGCATATCATACGTGATACATCATTTTGGTAACAAATCATAGCATTTATCAATATTTTGATCATGATACCAAGCATGCAACAAGAAATATAAAGTGTGAGAATGTTATAATAATAATAAGTAAAAAGATTGCATGTCATATCACACGTGTAATTACTCACGTGATTGGCTTGCAGTGTACATATGACTAGCAATCTTTCACTTGACCTAAAGCCAATCACCTATGTGTCTGATCTTCATCAGACTTTTGTGACGCTCAAAGATAATCTAAGACAACGGCTTCGTCAATGGATCTGTGATGTTATCTTCAGATGGAACTCTTTATATTGCTATATCTCCTCGGGCCACGATCTCTCTAATAAGCTAAAATCTCCTCATAACACTTTTAATGAGACCTTGGTTCCCTCATTTGAGCAATCGCCCCGTAGTTTTCATAATATAAGGGAATCAACTCATCGCTGCTTGGCATGACTCCTAGATCTGTGATTAACTTTTTCATCTAGGCTCCCTCCTTTGCTGTCATTGTCGCAGCAATGTACTCCGTCTTTATGGTCGAGTTAACAATAGTGTCTTGCTTGGAACTCTTCCAACATACTGCTCCTCCATTCAAATTGAACACATATCCTGAATTAGACTTACTATCATCGATATCGGATTGGAAGCTTGAGTTTGTGTAGCTCTCAACCTTGAGGCTACTTCCTTCATATACTTGTAAAAGATCGTTAGTTCTTCTCAAGTACTTAAGGATACACTTTACTACTTTCCAATACTCCAAACTTGGATCCACATGATACCTACTCATAACACTCAAAGCATGCACTATATTAGGTTGGATACATAGCATAGCATACATGATAAACCCTATTGCTGATGCATAGGGTATCCTATCAATGTCTGCCCTTTCTTCAGGAGTCTTTGAAGACATACTTCTAGAAAGTGATATCCTATGTTTCATTAGTATGCGACCACTCTTGAAATTTCTCATGCTAAACCTTTTGACAATGGTGTCTTTGGACCTGGGACAAGCAAAGCATCCTCTTGATCTATCTCTATAGATCCGAATCCCCAAAATATAAGATACTTTCCCTTAGTCCTTCATGGAGAAATGTCTAGATAGTCAAACTTTTACTATAGAGAGCATCCCTATATAATTCCTAATAATTAGGATGTCATCTATATATAGCATAAAAAAAGTGATAGCGCTCCCACTTACCATCCTGTACACACAAGGATCTTCTTCGTTCTTAACGAAGTCATAAGATATGTTCGCCTTATCAAATCTTATATTCCAACTTTAGAAAGCTTGCTTTAATTCATAGATGGACTTAAGCAACCTGCACACCTTATATGGACTATCCTTGGACATGAATCTCTCATGCTGTATTATATACACCTCCTCATTGAGGTTGTCATTGAGGAATGTGATTTTCATGTCCATCTGCCAGATCTCATAATCATAGTGTGTTGCAATAGCCAATAAAATTCGGATTGATTTTAGCATGGCTATAAGTGAGAAGGTTACGTCATAGTCAACACTTTATCTTTGATAATACCCATTAGCCACTAGCCTTTCTTTATAGGTCTATACCTTTCCATCTACTCCAATCTTCTTCTTGAAGACTACTTGCAACCAATAGGTACAATACCCTCGGGTGCATCAACTAGATTCTAAACCATATCTGAGTACATGGAACTCATCTCATAATTCATCCTCTTGTCACTTCCCAGAGTCTATACTCATAAAAGCCTCCACGTAGATTTGAGGATCAATATCCTCAGCATCCTCTCCTCTGATATGTCTGACATATCTCTTAGGAGGATAGGATACTCTACTAGACCTACATAAAGTCAGAACTTATATGCTAAGTAACTGAATAGACTCTGGCTATGGAATGATGCTTTAGTTAGGTTCTCCAACCTTACTCAACTCTATATGTAGGGAAATCTTAAGGGGGCATCACATACGTAGCGAAAGTATTAGGATCGGAACAGCACTAAGAGGGGGGGGGGGGTGAATTAGTGCAGCAGATTGAAACTTGTAAGTTTGAAATCGATTTCGTAAATTTGTAGAGATTTTGATTAGACGAAGGATGACTTAGTAAAAATAGCTCGAGTAAAGGAAGGAGATGAAAACTAAAAGTTTGCTGCTAAGTAAATAAATGTTTCAGAAAGTTAAACACTCACATATTCAAGGAACACCGTAATTTAAAGTGGTTCGGTCAAATGACATACATCCACTTGCGAAGCCTTCTTCGATGAGGCTCCCAACTTCCACTAGCAAATCACTTTGAAGGGGAAGGACCAAATACCCCTCTTACAATATTTTTACAAGTGGTTCACACTCTTACAATTTTTTCAAAGAGAAAGAGGGAGGTGAACACTTAAGTTATTGAAAACAAGACTTTGCTAAAGCTTTTTCTCAAATTTTAACTTCTAAAAAAGGTATCTTCTATGCTGAGAATTGAGGGGTATTTATAGACCCCAAGAGGATTCAAATTTCAGCTCCAAATTTTGAATTCCTTTGGGTTCCCGGAGTTAGTGGTGCCACTGCCTGTCAATGTCACATTGACTGTTTACTAGCGGTGCCACTACTTGTCGGTGGCGGTGCCACCGCCCAATTCGACGGTACCACTGCCCGATCCTTCGCGTTCTGGGTGGTGCCACAGCCTAGTCTGATGGTGCCATCGCCCGTCCTTACAAGTCACTGGTTGGGCTCCAAATTTGGCCCAAACCAGTTCATATTAGGGCCCAATTGGCCCCTAACTAGGTTATAGGATTAACTCTTAATCCTAACCCTAATTATATGCAAACTACAAAATTAAGACATAGTCCTAAGTAGGTTTTTAACTGGCAATGTCGAGTTTCCTTCCGGCGATCTTCTGGCGGACTTCCGATACACCCTCAGATTTCTTCCGGCGGACTCCCAACAGGTTCCCAATCTTGTGGCAAGTTTAGTGAGTCTTTGGCAAGTAGCCGAACCTTCTCAATGATCTCCACGAACCTCCGATGATCTCTTCGACGGACTTCCAAAAACTTTAGCAAGTCCATGATTTCTTCTCGGTTGGTTCCGGTAGCACTTTCGATGAATCTTCGGACTCTCGAACACCCATCGAACTTGACTCCAGTAGACTTGCTTTATGTCTTCAAGCTATCATAGTTAATCCTGCACACTTAAAAAAAAACTTCGATCGAGACAATTAATCCTAAGCAATTAATCAATTTGTTCGGTATGTCATTGGTCTCTCGATGCTTCGTCCGATTCTTCGGCACATCATCCTCTCTTGCGGCCTATTGCCCAATCGGCCAGTTGACTCCGCAACTCCGATATCCCTGGCATAATCTTCACTCTTCTTGGCCTGATGCCCGAATTTATGGCCTGAAGCCTTCTGTCGATACGTCGACAATCCATCGGCCCGACGTCCAATCTTCTGACATGTTCCTCCGACGCAACATGATTTTCTTGCTTTAATTATCTCATACTGATCGAAGTATCCTGTGTCACTCAAAATATAGATTAAATCATAAACACATATTAAGTGGTTTCATCATCAAAATACGAGATTCAACAATCTCCCCCTTTTTGATGATGATAACCACTTGATGACAGAGTTAACCTTAACTCCCAGAGTTTAAACAAACTCTCCCTATCAATTTGGCTTATTGATAGAAATTGTTGGATTTAAAACTTCAAGCAACATGTCATCATAAACTTATGTATAACATGTCATGTCATCATACTTCTCCCCCTTTGTCATCAACAAAAAGGAGAAGTTCCAACTCTTATGTGTTTAGAGATAAAAAGTTCAAATCATTGCATAATAAACATAGTATTAAATTTTATCATCATGCAATCTAGCAATTAAAGATGTGTAAATTTAGTAACTATTTGCTTCTCTTTAGGCTACAAGCTAGCAATTTTTACGATATGCAAGTTTTGCTACATATAAGCTAGCAAAAATTTCGAAAGCAAATGCAAGATAGCTTTCTTGTGTAAGCTCATGATTCTTGCTTCCTATTGCAATGTGCATGTTGCGAGTTTTGCTTCTTGAGATAGGCAAAATAGCACTTTTGTAATTTTTGTTTCTTAAGATAGGCAAGCTTGTGATGTTCAAGATAGCAAGCTCTTTCTTCTCTTTTGAGAAGTATCATATTTGCTTTTTAGCAAAATGCCAAACTAGCAAAAGATAATGTTTTACATGAGGCAAGCAAACAATTTGGCAAGTGTTACATTTGCATCTTCTCTTTAGATGTGCAAGAAGATAAGCAAGTTTTTGTAATTTCTTGACTTGTGCAAGCTAGCTAATTTTTCTTTGAGATGACCCTTTACATCAATTTAAGATAGTACATTAGCAACTCTTTCTCCTGTTGAATCTCGTATTTTGATGATGAAACCACTTGATATATGTTTATGATTTAATCTGCGTTTTGAGTGACGCAGGATGCTTCGATCAGGATGAGACGATTAAAGAAGGAAAAATCATGTTGTGCCAAAGGAACATGTCAAAAGATTGGACGTTGGGCCAGTAGATTTGTCGACGTATCGACAGAAGGCTTCGGGCCGTGGACTCGGGCATCGGGCCAAGAAGAGCGGGTATTGTGCCAAGGATTAATTATCTCGATCGAAGTTTTGTTTTACATGTGCAGGATTAACTACGATGGAAGTAAGACATGCAACAAGAGTTGCACCGGAGTCAAGACTATAATCACGTTGGGGGTTCGAGAGTTCGACAGAAGTCCGGACGGTCGTCGGAGGTTCTATGGGAATAAATCCGAGAAGTCCAGGAGCTTGCAAAAGAAGCTCATCGGAACTCGCCAAGTGAATCATCGCAAGTCCAGGAGTTTGCCGGAAGTCCATCGGAGCATCGCCGAAGGTTTGTCGGATGTTCGCCGGAAGCTCGCCGAAAGAAGCGATTGACGCACCGGAGCAAGTGGCAGTAAATGTCTTAAGAAATATCATGGTTAGCATGTAGATTAAGTTAGGAATGGGAGGTGATTCTATTAACTTAATATGGAGGCAATTGGGCCCTTGATAGACCCAAATTGGGCCGAATGGATCAACCCATTCGGACCAGAATTCCTGCTAGGCGGTGGCACCACCCAGGAGATGGTCTTCCAGGAAAGCTGGGCGGTGCAATCGCCCAGGTTAGGCGGTGGCACCACCTGGGCTCAGTCTCCGAGCGAGACTGGGCGGTGCAACCGCCCCTGTCAAGCGATGGCACCGCCAGAGCTCTATCTCCGAGCTCTGTCAAGCGGTTGTACCGCCCCAGTCAGGAGGTAGTACCGCCAGGACCCCGAAAATCTAGAAAAATATACTTTTAAGCTCCAAATTTAAACCAGTTTGGGGCCTATATAAACCCCACCCTTTCCTGCATGAAAGGGCAACCAAAGGCACCGAAAATCCAATCTTACTCTGTGATTTTTAGAGCTCAAAAGTGTTGTAAAGGCTAGAAGTTCTCCTCCCTCTTTTCTTCCAAGTTTTGATCTATTAAAAGAGGAGAGAAAAGTTTATAAGGGTTGTCTCCTAAGCCCGTCAAAAGGAGTGAAACTGTAAAAGGATGATTGACCTTTGCCTATTGAAGGAAGGCCTCTAGTGGAAGTCGGTGACCTCATCGGAGGAGGAAGCCAAAAGTGGATGTAGGTCAAGATTGACTGAACCACTCTAAAATTATAGTGCTCTCTGTTTTGCATTTCTTCTTGCTGCTTACCATACTACAAACCTTCATATGTGCTTTACTTTCTTATTACTTTTGCTGCACTCCTTTACAAACTCGCTTTCAAGTTAAGTTTCCGAAAATAGTTTTACGTCGGAAACAATTTCATCGTACGAATGCAGTTTTAATTGTCGAAAGTTTTTCATTGCACTAATTCACCACCCCCCCCTCCCCTCTTAGTGCTCTTGATCCTAACAATTGGTATCAAAGCCCAGTATTTTTCATTTTGGATTTACTCCCGAGAGAAATAGCTCTTCATGGCTTTCAAGAGGGCTTATCGGTTGTTCGTCCACCGTTGTTTAACAGATTGGACTACATTTATTGGAAAACTCAAATGAGAGTTTTCTTTATTTCTATGAATTTGGATTTATAGAATATTGTTGAAAACAGTTTTCAACTTTCCTCTAAACCGATGAACGAATGGTCGGATTTGAAGAAGTATTTTTCTTTAAACACAAAGGCTATGAATGCCTTATTTTGTGCTTTGGACAAAAATGAGTTCATTCATATTTCTACGTGCGAAATGGCTTTTGATATTTGGCAAACACTTGAAATCACGCACAAGGGAACTAGTAGAGTCAAAGACTCGAAAGTTAACATTTTATTGCATGATTTTGAGCTTTTTTGAATGCAACCAAGCGAAACTATAGGCGACATATACACCCATTTCACGGATGTTGTCAATAATCTAAGAGTTCGTGGTAAATCTTTTTTGAATTTTGATCTTGTAAGCAAGATTTTAAGATCCATTCCAAAAAGGTGGGATCCTAAAATAATCGCAATACAAGAGATAAACAAATTTAAATAATTTTTCATTAGAAGAATTAATCGGGTCATTAATGACCTGTAAAATGACACTTTTGAAACATTTTGAACCTGATGAACACTTGAATCATTTTCCAAAGAATATGAAGGATTTGAAACTCCAGACAAAAGAATACCATATGAGCGATGACTCAAGTGATGAGGACAATGATGAACTTAAACTTCAAACACTAAATCTTAATAAGTTTATTGAACAAAAATCTAAAATAAATAATGAACTTAAACAAAGGAAGAGGCTAAAGAAGAGGAAGGCAACTAAAGATGAATCAAGGACTTCCAAAGGTGAAACGACAAATTGGGCTTTGGCGGGCTTCGACTACAAGGTAAGTAACTCAACTCTCTTGAATTATTTTGAAATTACTTGAAGTTTTTCATGAGTGCTTAATTTAGATAGTAGGAATAGGAAATAACAAATTATTTTTAAAAAATTATATCATGTTTTTCTTTTTAGCATCATTGAAAAATTTAAAATTTGATCATGAAAAGTATATTTCTAAGGTTTCATGCATGTTATGTTTTGAAATGTTGAATGATGTTTGCAACATTAGGGATGATAATGATATGATATGTGATAATGCTTAGAATTAATCCATGCATGTGTATCTTGATGATTTTATGTCATGCATGAGTTTTTGAAGTAAATGTTGATTTGAAACTCTCATTTTAGATTAACATATTTTTGGTCTAATCATTTTTATGACGAATTAAGAAGACATTCTCATGACATATTAAGATAACATAGTGCATGTACATCTATGTATGAATTTCTTGATAGTCTTTTGATGATAGATGTGATATCATGATGTGTTTGGTCTTGACGGCTTTGTGACGAAACTTATGTTTCGATTTTAAATGATGATACATGTTTTCACAAAAGACTTAAATACCCTCACATGAAATCAATTGTATGAAATGGAAATGAATTTTCTATCCTATTAAGATTAATGAATTTATTTTACCAATCTTGTGAATCTCATGAAAATAAACATGATGAATATTTTGAAAATAAATGAGTGTATCATGGTCTTAATGATTTCTCTTTAACATACTTTTTGAAATCATACTTGATGATGAATATCAAGATATTAAAAGAATGTTATTATGGAATCATGCTTGATGATTTTTTTTTTTACCTTTCCATCTTAAATGTTGACACTTGTTTTATTAAAGGTAAAGGCATGCTTATAAGAAGCAAATCACATGAATAGAAATTTATAAAAATGAAATGCGATCCTCTATCTTATCGTCTTTTCAATAAATCTATCCTTGTCATGTATGAATTTATTGAATGTGACTTTGAGGATGATTTCGGATTTCACAAATGCTTGATTCATACTTATGACATGAGACATATTTTAAATATGAATCATGTTCAATGCTTCAAACATGTTACATCTCCCTTAATTCATTTTGTTCTCCTAGATTTATTTACCAAAGAGGAGAATCTTCTGAACGAATGAAATGATACAAATGAATCACTTATCGATATATCTTTTTAAAATATTTTTTTAATCGGATATTGATAATTTGGGATGACCGTTGGAATTCATGACATGAGATAATTGAATCCTTTACTTACTTTTTATATGGCTTAAAAATAGATGTTTAAAATCTTGCTTGATGAATTATTTTATAAAGTTACTCTTTATAAAATAGATAATTGAATCCTTGACTTTCTCTTTATATGACTTACTTTTTATAAATTCAAAAAAATAATTTATTAAGAAGAAACCTTTCACTTTTTAGTTATTTTAATTCATGTGATTTATTTCATATATGCATGTTCTTTTCTTTTATGATAAATAAAAACATGCATCAATGTTTAGGATCGAAAAAAAAATTATAAAAATTATCATGTATAACTTTTAAAATCTCATACATAAAATCGTCAGTATCAAAACATTTAATATTTTCATTATATCATTATGCATTGGTTTCATTGAACATAATTTTGAATGATTCTTATAGATAACTAAAACTTTTTTAGTTTTAATTTATGTGATTGACTTTATATTAGCATGCTCAAATTTTATTCTTATGTCAAAACTATACATCATGTTTGAAAACCAAAGACAAGGTTTATAAAAAAATCATCAAGCCTTCTATACAAAAGCCATGTATCGTCATTGAAAATCAATATGGAAATCTTCAAAATACACATTCTTGCTTCTCAAGCACATACATAAGATTAATCTTACTAGGTGTACAAGCATTAGATTTATATCTAACATTTTATTGCATTAACATAAAACATGTAATTTTCATTGTCATTTTCAAAATTACGAGCATGATCATATTTTTACATTTACATTTTTAAACATTTAATTTTTTAGAAAATTGATTCAAAACTAAATTACAAAAAAAAGTGCATTATGAAAAGAATTATGTAATTTTGAAGTAAATTAGGGGGATTTCGATTACCTCATCATTGAAAGCAGTTAAGACGTAGTTTGCCACCTCGCCTTTGTTGATTTTCTCCTTGTCTTCGGAGGAGCTCAATTCATCCCAATTTGTGTTCTTCTACTTGCATTCAAAGCAAGTAGTTCCGTTCTTTTTATTCTTTAATTTTTATTTCATTAACTTTTTAAATTTCTTTGCAAGTTTAAATTCACTATCACTTGAGCTTATGCTCAAGTGGTCTTCATGTGTTCTATGTCCCAAATCCTTCCGGTTATTTGGAAGGTTGTTTTATTCATCATGTTCATCATGTGCATTGTGCACCATTTCATATGTCATTAACGAACCAATTAGTTCTTCAAGTGGTAAGTTGTTTAGGTTTTTAGCTTCTTATATCGTAGTTACTTTTGAATTTCAATTTTTAGAAAGAGAACGCAAAATCTTGTTTGCAAGTTCAAAATCCGAAAAACTTCTACCAAGTGCTTTTAAACCATTGATGACATTCGTAAAACGGGTGTACATGTCAACAACGGTTTCGCTTGGTTTCATTTGAAAGAGTTCAAAATCGTGCATTAAAAGATTGACCTTTCAAACTTTAACACTACTTGTGCCTTTGTGTGTGGTTTCAAGAAAGTGCCAAATATCCAAAGTCGTTTCACACAAAAAAACCCGATTAAACTCCATTGTATCTAAGGCGCAAAATAGAGCATTCATAGCTCTAGCATTTAAAGAAAAAGTCTTCTTCTCCAAATCATTCCAATCTTTCATTGGAAGAGAAGACCTTTTTGTTGAATCTCGTATTTTGATAATGAAACTAATTGATAATTGCGTTTATGTTTTAATCTACGTTTTGAGTGACGCAGGATGCTTCGATCAGGATGAGAAAATTAAAGCAAGAAAAATCATGTTGTGCCGGAGGAACATGTCAGAAGATTGGACGTCGGGCCGGTGGATCGGTTGACGTATCGATAGAAGGCTTCGGGCCATAGACTCGGGCATTGGGCCAAGAAGAGCGAGTATTGTGCCAAGGATATCGGAGTTACGAAGTCAACTAGCCGATTGGGCAATAGGCCGCAGGAGAGGACGATGCGCCGAAGAATCGGACAAAGCATCGTGGGACCAATGACATGCCGGACAACTTGATTAATTGCTTAGGATTAATTGTCTTGATCGAATTTTGTTTTATAGTGTGCAGGATTAACTACGATGAAAGTAAGACATGAAGCTGGAGTTGCGTTGGAGTCAAGACTATGATCACGTTGGGAGTTCGACGGAAGTCCGGACGGTCGTCGGAGGTTTTACGGGAACAAATTTGAGAAGTCCAGGAGCTTGCCAAAAGAAGCTCGTCGGAACTCGCCAAGTGGATCATCGCAAGTCCAGGAGTTTGCCGGAAGTCCGTAGGAGCATCACCGAGGGTTCATCGGATGATCGACGGAAGTTCGTCGGAAGCTCGCCGGAAAAAGCGATTGACACACCGGAGCAAGTTGCAATAAATGTCTTAAGAAATATCGTAGTTAGCACGATGATTAAGTTAGAAATGGGAGGTGATCTCATTAACTTAATCTTGGGGCAATTGGGCCCTTGACAGACCCAAATTGGGCAGAATGGATCAGCCCATTCGGACCCATATTTCTTGGCCAGCAGTGGCACCGCCTAGGTCGCCGGTGGCACCAGCTAGGGCTCAATCTTCGAGCTAGGCCGGGTAGTGCAACCGCCCTTGATAGGCGATGGAACAGCCTGAGTTCGGTCTCCGAGCTCTGCCAAGCGGTGCAACCGCCCTAGTTAGGCAATGGCACCGCCTGGGCTCAGTCTCCAAGCGAGATTGGGCGGTGCAACCACCCCTGTCAGTCGATGGCACCGCCTAGAGGCTCAATCTCTGAGCTGCCAGGCGGTTGTACCGCCCTTGTCAGGAGGTAGTACCGCCAGAACCCCGGAAATCCAGGAAAAGATACTTTTGAGCTCCAAATTCAAACCAGTTTGGGGCCTATATAAACCCCACCCTTTCCTGCATGAAAGGGAAACCAAAGGCACCGAAAATCCAATCTTACTCTATGATTTTTAGAGCTCAAAAGTGTTGTAAAGGCTAGAAGTTCTCCTCTCTCTTTTCTTCCATGTTTTGAGCTTTCAATAGAGGAGAGAAATTCTGTAAGGGTTGTCTTCTAAGCCCGTCAAAAGGAGTGAAACTGTAAAAGGGTGGTTGGCCTTTGCCTATTGAAGGAAGGCCTCTAGTGGACGTCGGTGACCTCGTCGGAGGAGGAAGCCGAAAGTGGATGTAGGTCACGTTTGACCGAACCACTCTAAAATCTGGTTTGCATTTCTTTTGTGCTATTTATCTTAACTGCAAACTGCCTTCCTTACTTTACTTCAAATATGTTTTCGTAAGCTTTTAAAGTTATTATCTGCACGAAATGACTTTTACGTCGGAATCAGATTTCATCGTACGAACATCATATTTCAGTTTGTGCTTACATTCCGATTTCCATCATAACTGCAAACTGCCTTTATATCTTTGCTTTAACTGCATCTTGCTTGATCACAAGTTAAAGTGATTTATGAATAGGGTTTCTTACCAAAATCGCTTTTATCGTACGAATGTAGTTTTAATCGTCGAAAGTTTTTCGCTATACTAATTCACCCCCCCTCTTAGTGCTCTTGATCCTAACAATTGGTATCAGAGCTCGGTATTTCTCATTTTGGATTTATACCCGAGAGAATTAGCTCTTCATGGCTTTTAAGAGGGCTTATCGGTTGTTTGTCCACCATTGTTTAACGGATTGGACTACACTTATTGGAAAACTCGAATGAGAGTTTTCTTAATTTCTATGAATTTGGATTTATGGAATATTTTTTAAAACAGTTTTCAACTTCCCTCTAAACCGATGAACGAATTGTCGGATTTGGAGAAGAAGTATTTTTCTTTAAACACAAAGGCTATGAATGCCTTATTTTGCGCTTTGGACAAAAATGAGTTCAATCGGATTTCTACTTGTGAAACAGCTTTTGATATTTGGCACACTCTTGAAATCACACACGAAGGCACAAGTAGTGTAAAAGGTTCTAAAATAAATTTTTTAATGCATAATTTCGAGCTTTTTCGAATGAAGCCGAGCGAAACCATTGTTGACATGTACACCCGTTTTACGGATGTCGTCAATGGTTTAAAAGCTCTTGGCAAATGTTTCTCAAATTTTGAACTTGTTAGTAAAGTTTTATGATCACTTTCTAAAGCTTAGGAATCGAAAGTAACGACAATACAAGAAACAAAAGATTTAAATATTTTTTCACTTGAAATACTAATTGGTTTGTTGATGACATATGAAATGGTGCACAATGCATATGATAAACAAAACAACCTTCCAAAGAACAGGAAGAATTTGGGACATAGAACATTTGAAGACCACTCGAGCATAAGCTCAAGTGATGGTGAACAAGAATTACAAATGAAATCTAAAAAGTTCATAAAATAAAAATTAAAAAGCAAAAAGAACGGAACTACTTGCTTTGTATGCAAGAAAAAGAATACAACTTGGGATGAATCGAGCTCCTCCGAAGACGAGGAGAAAATCAAGAAAGGTAAGGTGGCGAACTACGCCTTAATGACATTCAACGATGAGGTAATCGAAACCCCCTTAATTTATTTTGAAATTATTTGATGTTTTTCATGATGTATTTTCTTTTTTAGAATAATTATTTTTCTTGAAAATTACCTATTAAATTTTTTTTGAAAATGCAAGAATATGATCATGCTCGTAATTTTGAAAATAATAATGAAAATTACATGTTTTATGTTAATGGAATAAAATGTTAGATTTAAATATAATGATCATATGTATGTTTTTCTTAAGAAGAAAAAATGTGTATCTTGATTATTTCCGATCTTGATGTCTTAATGAAAGTATTAAGAAGTTTAATATCATGCTATATGTGGTTAAGAAGTAATAATGTGTATCATGTTAATTTCCATTGTTATTTCTCGATTTTGATTAAATAAAATCATGTTTGAAGAAATGCATAATGATGTAATTTTAAATATTTTGATACCATGATTGACAATTTTATGCATGAGATTTTAAGTTATACATGATGATAAGCATGTGTTATTTTCATGAGTGTATTTGAAAAACATATGGCAAAACTATGTCCGAATGCATGAAAGTGTTTAATTTTATTTTTGGATTTTCTTGATCCTAACAATTCATTTTTGAAAATATATTGATCTTGATTTGATGATTTAAATGAGCTTTATCTTGATCTTTCGAAATTTATAAATTGAGATTTCTTATGCTTAAATCAAGATTTTATATGCATGAATTAATATCTTGTTCTCCTACAAAATTGAATGAATTCTATCTTTTCCATGATCTCCTAAGAATTCTTTATGTTATTTATTTAAGAGGAGATTTGTTAAAATGAATCATGGTTTCTTTTGATTTTTTGAAATTATAACTTGAGTATTCATTTTATAAATCAAGATTGTTTATATGTTCTCTCATGACATCTTTTAAGACTTATGACTTGAATTTTGTTATGTAAAATTCTTTGAATGAATGAAATACATCTCATCACCTAATAATTCTTCTTGATATTCCTTATGTGATGATATGAATATGTGAAATATTCATTAATTTATTTTGATGTATACAAATAAGAAGTTTCAATCATGCATGGTAGGATGTAATTTGACAAAATTGGTACCATCATGATATGAAATAAATGATGATTTGGAATCATGCATTAATAATGATTTTATATTTTATGATTTGGTATGATGCATGCATTGATAAAATATTCATGAATTTGAAATGATGCATGCAATACTTATGACAATGATGTACATGATGTATTGCATATGATGTGTATCATGAATGTTTTAAATGATGAATGTTTGGTATCATGATCAACATGTTGATAAATGCTAAAAATTTTAATGTTTGAGTATCATGTATGATATGCTCATTAATGATAATTGATTTATTTTTTGGTATCGTGCATGAAAAATAAGGTTTTTGAAATTGTGTATGTTTTAATTTGAATATATAATGATGCACAAATAAGATTGATACTTACCTTTGTTATAATTTGAAAATTGATATAAGGGTCTTCCCTTCTTTTTGACAATGACAAAGGGGGAGCAAGATTTTCTAGCGTGAACATCATGAAAAGAGGCAAACTAGCTAGCTTGCACAATTCAAGACGAAAGCAAAAATTACACTTCTCAAAAGAGATTGCTATCTTGAACATCACCGATAATTGCTAGTTTGAAATCTCAAGAAGAAGCAAAACATGCTAACATGCACATCTAGCAAACTTGCATATTTCAAGAAGCAAGAGTTGCTTTCTTGAACATCTCTAAATTGCTAGCTTGCATGTTCTAAAATGTTGTAACATTGCTAGCTTGCAAGATGTAGAGCTTGCTATCTTGAACATCTAAAGAAACAAAAATTACAAAAGTGCTACCTTGCCTATCTCAAGAAGCAAAACATGCTAACTTGTGCATCTAGCAAAGTTTACAAAATTTACATATTTCAAGAAGCAAGAGTTGCCTTCTTGAACATCTCTAATTTGCTAGCTTGCATGATGTAGAAGTTGCTATCTCAAAAGAAGCAAAAGTGCTATCTTGTAAAACTTGCATATCTAAAACTTGATAGCTTGAATGTTCTAAGCATGATGTAATATTTGCTAAATTTTCTAGCTTCAAAACTGCATGATGATAAAACCTGATATTATGTTTTTCATGCAATAAGTTGAATTAATACTCCAAACACAAGAATAGTTGGACTTCTCCTTTTTGTTGATGACAAAGGGGGAGAAGTATGATGTTATGCATAAGTTTATGCATAAGTTTATGATGACGTGTTGCAAGTATTCATGATGAATATTGTAATGACTTGAATTTAGTTTGAATTCAAGGTTCTATCAATATGACATATTGATAGGGGGAGTTTGTTTAAACTCTGGGAGTTAAGTTTAACTCCGTCATCAATTGGTTGTCATCATAAAAAAGGGGGAGATTATTGAATCTCATATTTTGATGATAAAATCAATTGATAATTATGTTTATGTTTTAATCTGTGTTTTGAGTGACGTAGGATGCTTCGATCAAGATGAGACAATTAAAGCAGGAAAAATCATGTTGTGCCGGAGGAACATGTCAGAAGATTGGACGTCGGGCTGGTGGATCGGTCGACGTATCGACAAAAGGCTTCGGGCCATGGACTCGGGCATCGGGCCAAGAAGGGTGGGTATTGTGCCAAGGATATCGGAGTTGCGAAGTCAACTGGCCGATTGGGCAATAGGCCGCAGGAGAGGACGATGCGCCGAAAAATCGAACGAAGCGTCGAGGGACCAATGACATGCCGGACAACTTGGTTAATTGCTTAGGATTAATTGTCTCGATTGAAGTTTTGTTTTATAGTGTACAGGATTATCTACGATGAAAGTAAGACATACAACTAGAGTTGTGTCGGAGTCAAGACTGTGATCACGTTGGGAGTTCGAGAGTTCGACGGAAGTCTGGACGGTCGTCGGAGGTTCTGCGGGAACAAATCCGAGAAGTCCAGGAGCTTGCCAAAAGAAGCTCGTCGGAACTCGCCAAGTGGATTGTCGCAAGTCCAGGAGTTTGCTGGAAGTCCGCAGGAGCATCACCGAGGGTTCATCGGATGATCGACGAAAGTTCATCGGAAGCTCGCCGGAAGAAGCGATTGACGCACCGGAGCAAGTTGTAGTAAATGTCTTAAGAAATATCATAGTTAGCACGATGATTAAGTTAGAAATGGGAGGTGATCTCATTAACTTAATCTTGGGGCAATTGGGCCTTTGACAAATCCAAATTGGGCCGAATGGATTAGCCCATTCGGACCCAGATTTCTTGGCCAGCGGTGGCACCGCCTGGGTTGGCGGTGGCACAACCCAGGGCTCAGTCTCCGAGCTAGGCTGGGCGGTGCAATCGCCCCTGATAAGCGGTGGAACCGCCTGAGCTCGGTCTCCGAGCTTTGCCAAGTGGTGTAACCACCCCAATCAAGCGGTGGCACTACCTGGGCTCAGTCTCCGAGCGAGACTAGGTGGTGCAACCGCCCCTGTCAGGCGGTGGCACCGCCTAGAGGCTCAGTCTCCGAGCCGCCAGGCGGTTGTACCGCCCCAGTCAAGAGGTAGTACCGTCAAAACCCCAGAAATCTGGGAAAAGACACCTTTGAGCTCAAAATTCAAACCAGTTTTGGGCCTATATAAACCCCATCCTTTCCTGCATGAAAGGGCAATGAAAGGCACCGAAAATCTAATCTTACTCTGTGATTTTTAGAGCTCAAAAGTGTTGTAAAGGTTAGAAATTCTCCTCCCTCTTTTCTTCCAAGTTTTGCGCTTTCAAGAGAGGAGAGAAATTCTGTAAGGGTTGTCTCCTAAGCCCGTCAAAAGGAGTGAAACTGTAAAAAGGTGGTTGGCCTTCGCCTATTAAAGGAAGGCCTCTAGTGGACGTTGGTGACCTCGTCGGAGGAGGAAGCCGAAAGTGGATGTAGGTCACGTTTGACCGGACCACTCTAAAATCTGGTTTGCATTTCCTTTGTGCTATTTATCTTAACTACAAACTGCCTTCCTTACTTTACTTCAAATACGTTTTCGTAAGCTTTCAAAGTTATTATCTGCATGTAATGACTTTTACGTCGGAATTAGATTTCATCGTACGAACATCATATTTCAGTTTGCGCTTACATTCTGATTTCCATCATAACTACAAACTACCTTTATATCTTTGCTTTAACTGCATCTCGCTTGATCACAAGTTAAAGTGATTTACGAATCGGCTTTCTTACCAAAATCGCTTTTATTGTACGAATGCAGTTTTAATCGTCGAAAATTTTCCACTACACTAATTCACCCCCCCTCTCTTAGTGCTTTTGATCCTAACACTTTTTAAGCCAGATTCAGCAATATGCTATAAATTCAAATATAAAGAAAGTAAGAAAACTCTTATTCGAGTTTTCTAATAAGTGTAGTCCGTTCCATTGAAAAAGATAGGACGAATGAGAGAGTAACCCTCTTGAAAGCCGAAAAGAGCCATTTCTGTTTGGGTGTTAAACCAAAGTAGAAAACCATGACTCTGATACCAATTGTTAGGATTGAAGCAGCACTAAGAAGGGGGAGAGGGGGGGGGGGGTGTGCAACAGATTGAAACTTGTAAGTTTGAAATCGATTTCATAAATGTTTAGAGATTTCGATTCGACGAAGGATGACTTAGTAAAAATAGCTCGAGTAAAGGAAGGAGATGAAAACCAAAAGTTTGCTGCTAAGTAAATAAATGTTTCAGAAAGTTAACCACTCACACATTCAAGGAACATCGTAATTTAAAATGGTTCGGTCAAATGACCTACATCCACTTACGAAGCCATTTTTGATGAGGCTCCCAACTTCCACTAGAAAATCACTTTGAAGGGGAAGGACCAAATACCCCTCTTATAACTTTTTTACAAGTGGTTCACACTCTTATAGATTTTTCAAAGAGAAAGAGGGATGTGAACACTTAAGCTATTGAAAACAAGACTTTGCTAAAGCCTTTTCTCAATTTCTAACTTCTCAAAAAGGTATCTTCTCTGTTGAGAATTAAGAGGTATTTATAGACCCGAAGAGGATTCAAATTTGGGCTCCAAATTTTATATTCTTTTGGGTTCCTGGAGCTGACGGTGCCACCGCCTGTCAATGTCACATTGATCGTTTACTAGTGGTGCCACCGCCCGACCTTTCACGTGCTGGGTGGTGCCACTGCCCAGTTCGGTGGTACCACCACTCGATCCTTCGTGTTCTGGGTGGTGCCACCGTCCGTCCTTATGGGTCACTGGTTGGGCTCCAAATTTGGCCCAAACCAATTACTATTAGGTCCTAGTTGGCCCTTAACCAGGTTATAGGATTAACTCTTAATTCTAACCCTAATTACATGCAAACTATAAAATTAAGACATAGTCCTAAGCAGGTTTTTAACTGGCAACGTCGAGTTTCCTTTCGGCGAGCTTTCCAGCAATCTTTCGACAGACTTCCGATACACTCTCGAATTTCTTCCGGCGGACTCCCAGTAGGCTTCTGATCTTATGGCAAGTTCAGTGAGTCTTTGGTAAGTAGTCAAACCTTCTTGGTGATCTCTGTGAACCTTCGACGATCTCTTCAGTGGACTTCCGAAAACTTCAGCAAGTCCCCAATTTCTTCTCGGTTGGTTTCGGCAGCACTTTTGATGAATCTTCGGACTCTCGGCGGACTCTCGAATACCCATCGAACTTGACTCTGGTAGACTTGCTTTATGTCTTTAAGCTATCGTAGTTAATCCTGCACACTTAAAATAAAACTTTGATCGAGATAATTAATCCTAAGCAATTAATCAAGTTGTCCAGTATGTCATTGGTCCCTCGACGCTTCGTCCGATTCTTCGACATATCGTCCTCTCTTGCGCCCTATTGCCCAATCGGTCAATTGACTCTGCAACTCCGATATCCTTGGCATAATCCCCACTCTTCTTGGCCCAATGCCCGAAGCCTTTTGTTGATACATTGACCGATCCACCGGCCTGACGTCCAATTTTCTAACATGTTCCTCTGGCGCAACATGATTTTTCTGCTTTAATTATCTCATCCTGATCGAAGTATCTTGCGTTACTCAAAATGCAGATTAAATCATAAACACATATCAAATGGTTTCATCATCAAAATACGAGATTCAACAGAAAGAATATAAAAAAAATAAAATATTTAAATATCTCATTGATATGTTCATCATTGTGCAAAGATTGGTGTGCAAAATCCGTCAAACTTAAAACTATGTATATTAAATATTATGTTACCTAGGGAGATTGTATATCCCTGAATCCCTGTAGATCTGTAGGAGAGGATGAAGGTGTTGGGATCAAAAGCACTAAGAGGGAGGGAGGGAGGGGGGGTGAATTACTGCAGTGAAAAACTTTCCTTGGTTTCAAACGACGTTTGTATGATGAAAGCGTTTTCGATGAAAACCATTTCGAAAAGTTCTTCAACTTAAGATCAAACAAAAGTATAGTTGAAGTAAAGCAACAGAGGCAATTTGCAGTTAAGATAGAGAGCAGAATGTAAATGCAAACCGAGATTTAGAGTAGTTCGATCAATCTTGACCTACATCCACTTTTGGATTCCTCCTCCGATGAGGTCACCGACGTCCACTAGAGGCCTTCCTTCAATAGGTGAAGGCCAACCACCCTTTTACAGCTTTACTCCTTTTGATGGGCTTAGGAGACAACCCTTACAGATTTTCACTCCTCTCTTGAATGATCAAAACTTAGAAGAAAAGGGGAAGAAGAACTTCTAGCCTTTTACAACACTTTTAAGCTATCAAATTCTCAGAATAAATGCAAGCTTTCGGTGCTCTTTCATGTAGGAAAGGGTGGGTTTATATAGGCCCCAACTGGTTTGAATTTGGAGCTCAAAAGTGTTATCTCCCGGATTTTCGAGGTCCTGGTGGTACCATCGCCAGAACTGAGTGGTACTACTACTTGACGCTGCTCGGAGACTGAGCTCAGGAGGTACCACCGCTTGACAGGGGCGGTACCACTGCCTGACTTCACTCGGAGACCGAGCTCAGGTGGTACCACCGCATGACTTCGCTCAGAGATCGAGCTCAGGCAGTACCACCGCTTGATAGGGGCAGTACCACCGCCTGACTTCGCTCAGAGACTGAGCTTCTGCGTGGTGCCACCGTTGGCCAAGAAATCTGGGTCCAAATGGGCTGATCCATTTGACCCAATTTGGGTCTGTTTAGGGCCCAATTGGTCCCAGATTAAGCTAATGGGATCACATCCTATTCCTAACTTAATCTTCATGCTAACTATAACATTTAAGACATTAATACTGCAACTCATGTTCCGATGCGTCAATCGCTTCTTCCGGCGAGCTTCCAGCGAACTTTCGGCGAACATCTGATGAACCCTCAGTGATGCTCCGGCGGACTTCCGACAAACTCTTGGACTTACGACGATCCTCTTCGCGAGTTCCGACGAGTTTCTTTGGAAAGCTCCTAGACTTCTTGGATTTGTTCTCGCAGAACTTTCGACGACCATCCGGACTTCCGTCAAACTCTTGATCCCCCAACGTGATCTTGGTCTTGACTTCGGCGTAACACCTGCTGTATGTCTTACTGCCATCGTAGTTAATCCTACACACTTATCTCAACATATGGATTAGATAATCAAATGACAATTGACTTCATTATCAAAATTCAAGATTCAATAATCTCCCCCTTTTTGATGATGGTAATCAATTGATGACGGAGTTAACATTAACTCCCCCTATCTATATTGTCATACTTGAGATAAGTCATTCTTGAATTAAAAGCTGATGAATTCAAGAGACATATTGATAAGTTAAGTTCATTTAACTTTATCAATACTCCCATCATGATTCCTATCATGATGTATCTCTTTCAAAATGATGTCAAGGCTTGACATCCATTTTCACGTCTTATATTTCAAATATGAAAGATAGCAATCGTAGCAATTTATCATATGGTAAGATATTAACATGTAAAATTACAATGTAAGCTCTTGATATCTTAACATAATATAAACATTTCAAGTGTATAGCAATCATAGCATTTCGTCACATGGCAAGATATCAACATTGTAAAATTACGATGTAAGCTCTTGATATCTTAACACAATGCAAACATTTCAAGTGTATAGCAATCATAACATTTCATCATCAATTTGCTACATATTTCTTTGATATCTTAACATAATGCAAATATGATAATTATAGCAATTCTATTATCAATTTACCACGTATTTCTCCGATTTTGTCATCAACAAAAAGGAGAATGATTTAAGCAAATTTTAAGCATAAGTGTGGTAATGATTCATGTCATAAAAATATTCATATCATTTTTCAATAATAAGTGATAGGATACCAATTATACAAAATTTTCAAGCAAACATGACATAAAGATAGCTTTCATTACTTCTTCTCTTTTATTTGTCATTAACGTTTTGCATGAAGGAGGAAAGCCATTTTGAACTTACTTGAATGAAGTTAAAATGATAAGAGATTAAATCATACTTCATTTTAAAAATCTTCCTTCATCAACAAGGAATTCATAAGAAGGAATCATTTCATCAAATCCATTTCTTGAAAACATATTTTTCACAATGTAAATATATGTGAGATATATTTGTTAATTGATTCCATATGTCAAAAATCAATGATATGAAACAAACTCGATATGACATAGGCTTATGAAAGCTACATTAAGTCCGGAAGAGAAACACTAAATCATGTATTGTTAGGATCAAGAAAGTCTGAAAGTGAAATTTAACACATTCATTCATTCAGACA
Organism: Musa schizocarpa; assembly: GCA_900464855.2. Taxonomy (NCBI): domain Eukaryota; kingdom Viridiplantae; phylum Streptophyta; class Magnoliopsida; order Zingiberales; family Musaceae; genus Musa; species Musa schizocarpa. The sequence continues at coordinate 14,750,299 of LS990919.1, forward strand.
AGATTTTGCTATGGATTTTCAAACACAATCATGAAGGTAAAACATGCTCATCATCCTGGAAGTTTTAAATCCAAAACACATAATTTCCAACATATTATTAAGGCATGTAATCGTGTAAAATTCTCATCATAGCAATTAAGTGATTGATCATTGAATCAAGAAAGTCCAAAAAATAAATTTAATAAGTTCATGCATTCAGACACATCAACATTTCTAATTCTCTTCTAATGAAATCAAATTGTTCTTAACTTAAAGGCTTTATAAAAATATCAGCTAGTTGATGTTTAGTATCAATAAACTCTATAATTACATCATGATTAGTGACATGATCTCGTATAAAGTGATGTCTAATATCAATATGTTTTATTCTTGAGTGTTGAATGAGATTCTTTGTTAAACATACTGTACTTGTGTTATCACATTTAATGAGAATATTTTTAAGATGAACTTTATAATCTTCTAAGGTATTTCTCATCCACACAACTTGTGCACAGCATGCACTAGCTGCAATATACTCAGCTTCGGTTGTTGATAGTGCAACTGAGTTTTGTTTCTTAGATGACTAGGAAACAAGGGCATGTCTCAAGAATTGACATGTTCCTGATGTGCTTTTTCTATCTAGTCTACACCCAGCAAAATTCACATCAGCATAAGCAATTAACTCAAAATTCTCGATTTTTAGATACCATAATCCTAGATTTGTAGTACCTTTAAGATATCTAAGTATTCTTTTAACTGCTTTGAGATGAGATATCTTAGGGTTCGATTGATACCTAGCACAAAGTCCTATACTGAACATGATATCTAGTCTAGTTGCAATGAGGTAATGTAAACTTCCTATCATAACCCTATAAGTTTTTGATCGAAGCTTTCTCCACTTTCATCAATTTCTAACTTAGTGGAGGTGCTCATAGGAGTGTTGATAGCTTTTGAGTTATCCATATTAAATATTTTTAGTAAATCTAAAGCATATTTAGTTTGACTAATAAAGATGTCATTGCTTAGTTGTTTAATTTGTAAGCCTAAGAAGAAGGTTAATTCTCCCATCAAACTCATTTCAAATTCAAGGCTTATAGTTTTAGCAAAAGATTCACAAAGAGATTCGTTTGTAGAACCGAAGATAATATCATCAACATAAATCTAAACAATGAGAAAATTATAGTTTTTAAAATTTTTAATAAACAATGTAGTATCGACCTTGCCTTTTGAAAAATTATTTTTAATAAGAAAAGAACTAAGTCTCTCGTACCATGCCCTTGGGGCTTGTTTTAAATCATAGAGAGCTTTAGTTAATTTAAACACATGATTATGGAGGCTATTATTTTCAAATCCGTGAGGTTGTTCAACATAAACTTCTTCGGAAATAAAGCCATTAAGAAAAGCGCTTTTAACATCTATTTGAAATAACTTAAAATTATTATTACTAGCATAGGCAAGGAGCATCCTTATGGCTTCTAATCGAGCCATAGGAGCGAAGGTTTCTTTATAATCGATACCTTCTTCTTAGTTAAAACCTTTGACCACTAATCTAGCCTTGTTTCTAACCACGATACCATATTCATCTTGCTTGTTTCTAAAGACCCATTTAGTACCAATAATTAAATGGTTATTTGGCCTAGAAACAAGCTTCCACACCTTATTTCTCTCAAATTGATTTAACTCATCTTGCATTGCGATAATCCATGAATCATCTTTCATGGCTTCGTCAATACATTTAGGTTCAATTTGGGAGAGAAAAGCGACGTTAGCATAAAATTTTTTAAGAGAAGAACATGTTTGAACCCCCTTAGATGTGTCTCCTAAGATTAGCTCCTTAGGATGAGCATCTACATACTTCCAATCCTTGGGTAAGGATGTTTCGGAAGTGGATGCATCCAAGTTGCTAGTTGGAGAAGTGGTTTCATTTAAATTCAAAGAATCGAAAGTAACATCATCATCAAAATTGTTTTCTTGATTTCGGAAATCTCATTAAAAACAATATGAATGGATTCTTCTATAATTAAAGTTCTTTTATTGAAGATACGAAAAGCTTTAGAAACCGAAGAATAACCAAGAAATATTCTTTCATCAGATTTAGCATCAAATTTTTCTAAGGCATCTTTTTCATTCAAGATAAAACACTTACACCCAAAAACTTTAAAATATGAAACATTGGGTTTTTTTGTTGTTCTACAACTCATAGGGAGTTTTGGTGAGTAAGGGTCTTACTAGAACTCTATTCAAAATATAGCATGTAGAGTTTACGACTTCAGCCCAAAAATATTTGGGTAGGCTATGTTCATTCAACATGGTTCTTGCCATTTCTTGTAAATTTTTATTTTTTCTTTCTACTACTCTATTTTGTTGAGGATTTCTTGGAGTAAAAAAGTTGTGATTGTATCCATTAAATTCATAAAATTCTTAAAAATCATGGTTTTGAAATTCACCACCGTGAACACTTCTAATTGATGAAATCATAGAACCCTTTTCATTTTGAACAAGTTTACAAAACTTGGTGAAATATCTAAAGCATTTATTTTTGTGTTTCAAGAAATATGTCCATGTGTAACTATTGTAATCATTTACAATAACAAAGGTGTATTTGCTACCTCCTAGGCTTGATGTAGAGATTGGTTCGAATAAGTCCATATGGATCAATTTCAAGGGTCTAGAGGTGCTTATTTGGTTCTTAGATTTGAAGCTACCCTTAATTTATTTTTCTAATTGACAAGCATCACACACATTATCTTTGATAAACTTGATATAAGGAATTCCTTTTATAAGTTCTTTGGATGAAATTTGAGTGATTAGTTTCATGCTAGCATGACCAAATCTCCTATGCCAAAGCCAAGCATCGTCATTCAAAACTGAGAAACACATTTTATTACAAAGATCATTGATGTCAATGATGTATACGTTATTTTGTTTTAATGCAATATATATTTTTGTGTGGTTTTTCAATGATGCAAGCATTAGATTTGAATTTGACAATATATCCTTTATCATACAATTGAATAATGCTCAAGAGGTTATGTTTTAAACCATCAACTAACAAAACATATTCAATAAAGAAGTTGAATTTTTTACCTATGGTTCATTTGCTAATGATTTTATCCTTGTTGTTATCTCCGAAGGTGACATAGCCTTCGTCTATGCTAGTGAGCTTAGAGAATTGAGATGGATCTCCAGTCATATGCCTTGAGCATCCACTATCAAAGGTACCATCTCTTGCTCCTAGCTTGTGATAATATATGTTTCTACAAGAAAGGATGATTTTTAGATACCCATTTAATTTTGGGTGCCTCAAAAATTGATCTAAATTGTTTATCATGTTGCATGGAATTTATCATGGTTCCTTTATGAACCCAAATCAATTTGTTTGGACTAACTTTCTTGAATGGATAATGATAAGTTCTATATCCATGTTTGTAACAAAAGTTGCATTTGTTTTGGTGTGATACATGCAACATAGGGCCTTTAATGAAGGTGGTTGGATTTTGGTGAAGACTTCTCACAAATCCGATTCCACTTCTTTTAGGAACGTGACCCTTATTTGTAAGGATCATATTCAAAGACTTGCTACCAACCTCGAATTTCTTTAAGGTGTCCTTAAGTAGCAAGTTCTCCTTTTGGAGAGTTTCTAGATTATGACATTTCATACATGGAGCTAAACTATCATTATGTTTCGTTTTTAATTTATTGAAATTATTAATAAGAATATCATGCTCCTTTTTTAATAATTTATATTTTCTACTAATTATTTTGCATTCATCAAACAAGTCATGGAAAGCATTTAACAATTCATCAAATGATAAATCTACATCAATTAAACTCGTTACCTCCTCTTCGATGGCCATTAGGGCATAATGAGCAACTTGCTCGGTGTTGGATTCCTCTTCTTCGGATGCGCTTGAGTCATCCCACGTTGATTTGAGCGCCTTCTTCTTTGGTATTCTCTTCTTGGCTTGGGAATAATCACTTTTGTAATGTTCTGGTTTCTTACATTCGTAGCAAATAACTTAGTCCATTTTGGGTTTAAGTTTATTTTTAGTGTCATTTTTAAATTTGTTTCTTTTAATAAATTTTTTAAATTTCCTTATTAGAAGTGCCAAGTCATCGTCAAAGTCCTCATCACTTGAGTTTTCTCTCAAGTGGTCTTCTAGAGTTCTAAGTGTCATATCCTTCCTATTCTTTGGAAGGATGTCTTCTTACTTTTCATGAGCTTTGCAAGTCATTTCGTAGGTCATTAATAACCCGATTAATTCTTCAAGAGGGAAGTTATTTAAATCTTTAGCCTCTTGAATAGTGGTGACTTTAGGGTCTCAACTCTTTGGAAGGGATCTTAGAATTTTATTGAGGAGCTCAAAATCTGAGAAAATTTTACCAAGTCCTTTTAGACCATTGACGACATCCGTGAAATGGGTGTACATGTCGCCTATGATCTCGCTCGGTTTCATTTGAAAAAGTTTATAAAAATGTACTAAAAGATTGATTTTTGACTCTTTCACTCTACTTGTGCCTTCGTGAGTCACTTCGAGTATATGCCAAATATCAAATGCAGTTTCACAAATCGAAATATAATTGAACTTATTTTTATCAAGCACACAAAATAAGGCATTCATAGCCTTTACATTAAGAGCGAAAATCTTCTTCTCCAATTCATTCCAATCGATCATTGAAAGAGAAGACTTTAAAAATCCATTTTCAACAATATTCCAAAGTTCAAAATCCATGGAAATATGGAAGATCCTCATTTGGGTCTTCCAATAGGTGTAGTTCGTCCCGTTGAACATGGGCGGACGTGTAATTGAGTGACTCTCTTGGTTTTCGGCGTATGTCATCTCTCTTGGGTTTTAATCCGATTGAGAGTGAACCCCGCTCTGATACCAATTATTGGGATCAAAAGCACTAAGGGGGGGGAGGGGAATTAGTGTAGCAGAAAACTTTCCTTGGTTTAAAATGATGTTTGTATGATGAAAGCGTTTTCGATGAAAACCATTTCAGAAAGTTCTTCAACTTAAGATCAAACAAAAGTATAGTTGAAGTAAAGCAATGGAGACAATTTACAGTTAAAATAGAGAGCAGAATGTAAATGCAAATCAAGATTTAGAGTGGTTCGGTCAATCTTGACTTACATCCACTTTTGGCTTTCTCCTCCGATGAGGTCATCGACGTCTACTAGAGGCCTTCCTTCAATAGGCGAAGGCCAACCACCCTTTTACAGCTTTACTCCTTTTGATGGGCTTAGGAGACAACCCTTATAGATTTTCACTCCTCTCTTGAATGATCAAAACTTAGAAGAAAAGAGAGAGAAGAACTTCTAGCCTTTTACAACACTTTTAAGCTCACAAATTCTCAGAATAAATGCAAGCTTTCAGTGCCCTTTCATGCAGGAACGAGTGGGGTTTCTATAGGCCCCAACTGGTTTGAATTTGGAGCTCAAAAGTGTCATCTCTTGGATTTTCGGGGTCCTGGCGGTACCACCGCTAGAATTGGGTAGTACTACTACCTGACACTGCTCAGAGACCAAGCTCAAGCGGTACCACTGCCTGACTTCGCTCGGAGATCGAGCTCAGGTAGTACCACCGCCTAACATGGGTGGTACCACCGCCTGACTTCGCTCAGAGACTGAGCTTCTGGGCGGTGCCACCACCGGCCAAGAAATCTAGGTCTGAATGGGCTGATCCATTCGGCCCAATTTGGGTCTGTCAAGGGCCCAATTGGCCCCAGATTAAGTTAATGGGATCACCCCCTATTCCTAACTTAATTTTCATGGTAACTATGACATTTAAGACATTAATACTACAACTCATGTTCCGGTGCATCAATCGCTTCTTCCGGCGAGCTTCCGGCGAACTTCCAACGAACCCTCGACGATGCTCCAACGGACTTCTGGCAAACTCCTGGACTTGTGACGATCCTCTTAGCGAGTTCCGATGAGCTTCTTTGGTAAGCTCCTGAACTTCTCGGATTTGTTCTCGCAAAACCTCCGACGACCGTTCGGACTTCCGTTGAACTCTCGAACCCTTAACGTGATCTTGGTCTTGACTCCGACGCAACACCTACTGCATGTCTTACTGCCATCGTAGTTAATCCTGCACACTTATCTCAACATATGGATTAGATTACCAAATGACAATTGACTTCATCATCAAAATCCGAGATTCAATGGAAGGAAGTCAAGCGCCCTCCTCTCTAACGGTACTCCACACAGCAAGGCTGCAACGATGCTCCTCAAACCTCCAAGCCTGCTATTTGAGGAGGAGAAGGGGAGGAGAATAGGAGATGGCAACTCAAAGAGGCTCTAGCCTATGAACCATTGGTTCCCTCCTATTTATAGAGATCCCTTGTCAACTTAACCTAGATGAATCCTGCCCTATTGGGTATTGGATCTTCATCCAGCTACCCAAGCCTCTTAGATTAGTGGATCTCTATCTAATAATTCATTGGCTCTTATTGGATCTCATCCATAGGATCCAATAATTCATGGGCTTATTGGATATCCAATAAGATAGGGGCTCCGACGGATATCTTATATCTGAATATCTACTCATCGCAACACCTACCATATATGTTTGACTCTCTAGGCCTAATATCGAGCTAGCCGTGAGTCATACCTGTCAGAACCCCTTATGGCTTAATGAATTATTATCTTAATAATTCACTCGACTCATCGATTACAGACGTACTAGGCCACTATACCAAAGTCCCCAAACAATACAAGAGAATCCAATCCATTGTACCTATATGTCCTCAGTTACCATATACATATAGTCCCTCATCTATCTAATATCCCAGAGACCATATACCGGGCATGGTGCTGTCAGACCCATACGATTTCTGCTCGAGTCTCGTACTAATCGGATTCTCCCGAAGAACTCTTTCTCTCTCAATCCAAATGACCATAGCCAGGGATTTGTCTGAGCAAAAACACCTACGTGTCATGAACAAAATTCTAAACATGATGTTTGATGTAATACTTATGTATGTTTTTGTCTTTTGGTTTGTTCATGCTTTGCACAACATGTAGAGGGACGATCGAAAGCTTAAAAGCCCAATTTTAGTTGGGTTTGGTGCCTTCTTAGGCTTGTAAATAAAGATTGTGTCATGTAGACACTTGTGAGAGATATTTGGTTTATAGTGGACTATTTTGACCCTTTGTTGTGCAAACGTTCAGAGCTTGTAAAGTCTGTTTAAAATTTGCATTGTCTATGAAGTGTTTCCTGAAATATTTGCTTGTGGATCTCGAGTGAGGCATTTTCTCTAACCCGTTTTCTCTTTTGTAGGTCCTAAGGGACCATGGAAGGTTTCAGGGAGGTAGACCTTTACGGACAGACACGCAAGGATGCTGTATGACTTAGGCAAAACCAGCTAAGTCCGTGACATATAGTATCAGAGCGGGACAAGCATTCATAGAAACACTTGGCATGCAAATGTGGGGGACCTAGCAGGGTTGTGTTGAGAGTAGTCAGTACACGTGCAACCATTTAGGGGAAAACAGACATGGAGATATAGGGAAAAGGAGTCGCTCGGAGGAGTGGGCATTTAAGATTGGCATTCGGAGGAATGACCAACCCTTTGCACAAGAGGCACCACGAGAATAAGCAAGCTTGGAAGAATAGGTAGCACACAAAGATTGGGATGGCTGAGTTCGAGCTATGGCTTGACATTGACAACTACACTTGATGGTGCTTAAGGCAAGCGAGGCGCTTGGTAAAGGATAAGACCATGCAAGGTGGAATGAGTTGCTCAGCAACCGAAAGAGTTGTGCCAAGCTCATAGAGGTGAGGGGAATTGCTAACTTGAAGAATTCGGTACTCATGCAAGGGCTTGTATGCGGACGATAGAATATTCGCAACCATCCTAAGGTGACCGAAACTTGGCGCCAAGGTGTCACGGACTTAGTTGGTTTCGCCTAAGTCGTGCAGCACCCTTGCGTGTCCGTCCGCGAAGGTCAGCCTCCCCGAAGCCTCCCATGATCCCTTAGGACCCACAAAAGAGAAAACAGGTTAGAGAAAACGCCTCACTCAAGATCCACAAGCAAACATTTTCGAAAACACTTCATAGACAATGTAAATTATAAACAAACTTTACAAGCTCTGAACAGTTGTACAACAAAGGGTCAAAATGATCCATTATAGACCGAAAATCTCTCACAAGTGTTTACATGACATAACATTTATTTACAAGCCTAAAGTGGCCACCAAACCCAACTAAAATGGGACTATTAAGCCTTCGACTATCCCTCTATATGCTAGGCAAAGCATGAACATACCAAAAGACACAGATAAATATAAGCATTACATCAAACATCCTGTTGAGAAGTTTATCCGTGACATTCTCCCCCACTTATTCCTTCGAAGTCCGTGTCGAAGCCTTTGCTGACACTACAACTCCTCGTCTTTGCTAAGTCTTCAATCTTCTGCTCCAACTGTAATGCACCTCTTAGCTCTCAGCTGCTCTCTATTGTTGTTTTTGAGTAGTCGAACCTTTTGATCCACCATGCTGCTTAAACTCACCAATGACTCTGACTCTAGTGTGGGGTTGGCTGAGTTGTGTTGATCCTTATTGGTTCCTATGGATCCTCCAGAAAAAGGAAAAGACCATCCTTACTATGCACTAGTCTCTCAAATGTCTCATGCTACTTGAACTAGGTGGATGCTTGTTAGAGCTTTAACGAGCATCGCCTCGCAAACTTATAAAGTTTTAGGTTATTCCTCCATAAAATTTGCCCATTGACTCTTCTTTTACTTAGTTGTCACTTTTGCTTTCGATTGACATTTTGTTAGGAAATGAAGTGGACAATCTACTCTCAATAGCACTGATTACCATTGGTGAGGATTTGACAACTATTGTCTTCTATTATCTTCTAACGGTCTTTGAACCTATACAGAGCTCCTGCCACATCCTGGATTTTTTTTTTTTATCTTTCCACACATTTATGCCAAATAGATAAACATCACTTTATTCATCATTCATAAACATTTATTACAATTCATTTATTATAATCCATTTATTCATCGAATCATAAATAGAAAAATAAACATAGTGATGTTAATTTCAAGAATCATCCAAGTGGCTCTACCTAGCGGTAGAGGAAGGTCCGCTCTCTACTAGAATCTGATTTAGTACTAGAGGGAGGCTGCTTTGAAAATCAAAAACAAAGAAAATTCAACAACGCTGAGTAGGAACCCCAAAAAGTCAACTCAAAATGTATATATGATCAAAATTCAATCAATCATCCCATTGGCGTATATCAAATACCCGAAAGAGCACTCCCCCAACAGCGGATGGAGAGGCTTTACCCAACGGGATGAGTTTGTGTCCTCCCAACAGCGAATGGAGGCAACTCATATCACACTCCCAACAGCGGATGGAGTGGTGTCTCACACCCGCCAAAGTGGGGACACGTTCCTCCCAACAGCGGATAGAGGAATCGTCCAGCCGCCACGTCTGACGGCCTGCTAATCCCCAAAGGGAATCGCCGTACCTGCTCTCGGCAGAAAAATAATATAATCTCATACTGGTCATGTCCATTTCGGGATGAAATAACTATTTAAAATGTCTCTTTCAAATATCATCAATATCAAGTAATATAAATTAGCCCTCAATTGACTTGAACTCTAGTTTAATCGATTCAATTGAACTCGATTTACTAGAGCCTAACTGAACTGATCTCTAATCCTTATTTAACTGGTCTGGAACCACCCTAGACTAGTATAATTTAGAGTAGATTAAGTTCAACTTAGGTTAAACTAACTTGAATAAGTCAATCAATTCGGAATCACCCTGAATTGTTCTAGACTAATCAAGTCTAGTTTAGTTCAATCAACATTTGGGCTCAAGTTCAACAATAACATTAGGCTAGATTGAGCCAATCCATCTACTGGTCATGTGCATTATACATGATTGAGCATGCATTATACAAAACTGGCACAACCCTTGCCCATGGACTAGTCATGTGGGTCGCATGTGACCGCCCATAATGGTTGGGCTGGGGTAGCCTACGGGCCAAGGCCTGACTCGTGGGTTGGGCCTGGCCTGTGAACAATTTCATTTCAATTAATATCCAATTTCATATCATAGCATATACCCATTAATAATATAAATAAAAACATAATAATGCATTAAAAGATAGATGAGGAGAATGGTTTTAATATAAAGAAATAACGCTCTAAATTTGATTAGAAATCATAAGACATTAAAAGAGGGACTAGGAGATAAGTTTTTAATACAAGCAAATAGCCTTCTAAATTCAAATAAAAATCATGTTTTCAACACATATAAAATTTTAACATATTCTAGTCATATTTTAAATCATTCAGAATAATATATTTTAAATTTCAGATCAAAGAATATCAAAAAGGATTTTAGATAACATATTCTAATCTAACAAGATTTTAATCCAGATAAGATTAAAGATAAACTGTAATACAAGAAATATTATATAAAATAAATATATTTTTAACATATTTAACTCTACAATAAAAACCTTAATCATGGGTCAAAGAATATTATGAAAACTTTAACTAATTACTTTAATACAAAAAGTTTGACATTCAAAGAATTGATATATATTTTTCAAACTATAAAACTTTCAATATTTAAAGAATCAAAATAAAAGCTAAAACTTTTAAATTTAAGAAAGGTAGGGAAACCTACCTCTTGTCAACAGGGTGTAACTCATCGTTCCTCCCGTTGCCAAGCTTGACTATGTGAGGAATGAAGGAGAGAAATCCCTCCCTTTAAATAGGAGGAGGTGAGCCTCTATTAAGGGAAATTCATTTTACTTTTCATATTTATTTAATATAAATTATTTCTATTTAATATACTAACAAATATGATATCATTATATTTGGAATACTTAATAGTTATTTCTTAATTCATATCAACAAACAAGGAAGTAGATTAAGATTTCCTTAAATTATAATAACAAGTAAGGAAAGAAAATCAATTCATAACTTAAATATTTGATATGATTACATTTCTCCCCTCTTATAGGAAATTTGATTCCCAAATTTAGCTTACCTTAATAGAATAGATGAGGATACTGCTCTCGCATATCTTCTTCTTTTTCCCACGTTGCCTCTTGGTTTGAATGGTGTTGCCAACAAATCTTTACCAAAGGTATAATTTTGTTCCTTAGAACATGTTCTTTCCTTTCCAAGATCTGAGTTGGTTGTTCTCCAAAAGTAGCATCATCTCTTAGTTGTAGAGGTTGGTGAGATATTACATGTGATGGATCCCTGATATATCTTCGAAGCATAGAACATGGAATACATCATGGATGCCAGCCAAAGCCGGGGGCAATGCCAATCTGTATGCCACAGGCCCAACCTTTTGTAAGATCTCAAATGGGCCAATAAATCTTGGGGCTAACTTCCCCCTTTGACCAAACCTCGTAACTCCCTTAGTTGGCGACACTTTTAAGAAAACGTGCTCACCAACTTCGAACTCTAGATCTCTTCGCCTTCGATCTGCATACCTTTTCTGACGACTTTGAGCTGTTAATAATCTTTGGCGTATAATTCGAATATTACCAGCATCTTTTTGAATTAATTGAGGCCCCAAAAGTTTCTATTCTCCTACCTCATCCCAATATACAGGTGATCTGCACTTTCTTCCATAAAGAGCTTCAAATGGAGCCATATGTAAACTAGAGTGGTAACTATTATTATAAGAAAACTCAATTAGATGTAAGTGCATATCCCAACCTCCACCAAAGACCAAAGCACATGCTCTTAAGAGATCTTCAAGAGTTTGTATTGTCCTTTCAGATTGACCATTAGTTTGGGGGTGAAAGGCTGTACTAAACTTCAACTGCGTGCCCAAAGATTTTTGTAGACTTCCCCAAAATTTAGAGGTGAATCTTGGATCTCTATCTGAGATAATGCTAACTGGCACCCCATGATATCGAATAATTTCCTTAATATATAAGCTTGTCAGTTTATCAAATGAATACTTCTTGTTAATAGGGAGAAAGTGAGCAGATTTAGTAAGTCTGTCTACTATTACCCAAATTTCGTCATATCTTTTCACAGTCTTCGGTAATCCTATCACAAAATCCATAGTGACTTGCTCCCACTTCCATTTAGGAATCGAAATCCTTTGCAACTTTCTCGCAGGTACTCGATGTTCTATTTTCACTTGTTGGCATATTAAACATTTAGAAACAAACTCTGCTATATCTCTCTTCATACCACGCCACCAATAGTTTTGGCGTAAATCTCGATACATCTTAGTAGTCCCGGGATGGATATTAAATTTTGATCTATGTGCCTCCTCTAATAATTGCATCTTTACTGGATGGCTTTCGGGAACACAAAGTCGATTGTGGAATGTAATAGAACCATCTTCTGCTTGGAGGAATTCAGGTCTAGATCCTTGAGCTATTTCCTTAACTATCATTTGAAGATATGTATCTTCCTTTTGACCTTCTTTAACCTTTTCCACCAAAAATGATTGTGCCATCAAACACACAAGAAAACCTTTATTTGTCTCCGATAAAAGTTTAAGTTTTAAGTCTGCTAACTCCGTCATCATAGAATTCCTTTGAATATTCATATAGGCTACAAGACTATAGGTATTTCTGCTTAAGGCATCAGCAACTACATTAGCTTTCCCAGGATGGTAGTTGATATTAAAATCATAATCCTTTAGAAAGTCCAACCACCTTCTTTGTCTCATATTTAAATCTTTCTGTGTGAAAATATATTTGAGACTCTTATGATCTGTGAAGATTTCGAAAGTCTGTCCATAGAGATAATGCCTCCAAATTTTCAGTGCAAAAATGATAGTTGCTAGCTCTAAGTCATGAGTAGGATAGTTCTTTTCATGAGGCTTTAATTGCCTCGATGCATAAGCAACTACCCTCTCGTTTTGTATTAGAACGCAACCAAGCCCTTGTAGAGAGGCATCACTGTATATTACAAAACCTTCTCCCCTTGAAGGAATCACCAAGATAGGAGCATTGGTTAATTTCTTCTTCAATTCTTGAAAACTTTGTTGACATTTATCATCCCACATGAATTTTATATTCTTTTGTGTCAACTTGGTCAATGGTGTTGCTATTTTTGAAAAGCCTTCTATGAATCTTCTATAGTATCCAGCCAAACCCAAGAAGTTTCTAATCTCTGAAATATTAGAAGGCTGCTTCCATTTTATCACAGCTTCAATCTTGTGAGGGTTAACAGATATACCAGTGCTCGAAATTACATGACCGAGAAACATAATTTCATTGAGCCAAAAGTTACACTTGCTTAACTTGGCATATAGTTTCTCTTGCCTTAGGACTTCCAGAACTGTCTTAAGATGGTGTTCATGCTCTGCTATGCTTTTGGAGTAGATCAGGATATCATCAATGAAAACAATTACAAATTTATCAAGATATGGGTGGAACACCCTATTCATAAGATCCATGAAGGCAGCTGGTGCATTTGTGAGTCCAAAAGGCATTACTATGAATTCATAATGACCATATCTTGTTCTAAAGGTAGTTTTCTGTATGTCTCCTTCCCTTATCTTCAGTTGATGATACCCGGATCTCAAATCAATCTTTGAGTATACCCAAGTACCTTGAAGTTGATCAAACAGGTCATCTATTCGGGGAAGAGGATATTTATTCTTTATGGTCACTTGATTGAGCTGTCTATAATCGATGCATAGTCGCATAGATCCATCTTTCTTCTTCACAAATAGGATAGGGGCACCCCAAGGTGATACACTGGGTCGAATAAAACCCTTGTCCAAAAGCTCTTGGATCTGTTTCTTTAACTCCTCCAACTCAATTGGTGCCATTCTATACGGAGGTTTAGAAATAGGTGCAGTACCAGGTAGAAGATCAATTGTAAATTCAATCTGTCTATTTGGTGGCAGTGCAAGTAGATCTTCAGGAAAAACATCTGGAAAATCTCGCACAATGGGGATATCCTTTAATACTGGCTTCTTAGATTCTTCTCCAGAAATGAAGGCCAAGTATCCCTGACATCCCTTTAGTAATAGTTGGGTAGCACTTGAGGCTGAAATAATAGAAGGAAAATTTTCTTGAATCCCAATGAACTTAAAAGGTGGTTGATCTAGAGGTGAGAAAGTAATAGTCTTTCGAAAACAATCGACACTTGCATGGTATGCTGAAAGCCAGTCCATACCCAAGATAGCATCGAAATCTTAAAATTCTAGTAGAATAAGATTTACTAGCAAATCGTGGCTTTCAATAGTAATAACACAGTTTCTATATATCTGATCAACTATCAAAGAGTTTCCAACTGGTGTTACTACTATTAATGCATTATTCATTGTCTCATGATTCTTATGCAGTTTCATAGCAAAATAGGGTGATATAAAAGAATGCGTAGAACCAGAATCAATAAGCATAGATGCTAGCATACCACAGAGTGTGATGATACCTTTAATAATAGATCCCGAGGCTTCAGCATCTTGATGAGTCAATGCATAGACTCTTGCCTGTCCTTCCTCTCTGGGTTGTAGCTGTTGTTGTCCAGTTGTTTGGGGTGGAGCTCGGCGTTGATGTTGCTTCCGTGGGCAATCCTTCGACATGTGCCCCGGTTGTTGACAATAAAAACATACGCGTTATCCCATGGGGCATGAGGTAGAAACATGATCTGTCTTTCCATAGAAATAACATCTTATAACAACTTGATTGCTAGGAGCTCCTACTTGTTGATGCCCAAACTGTTTGCCTTTTCCTTTCTTTGAGGGTCTAGAATATGATCCCCCATACGTAAATGGTGTAGCACTAAAAGGTCGCTTTCGATCCTTTGCTTGTTGTAATTCATTATCAAATTTCTCTACCACCAAAGCTTGATTTAACACTTCAGCATATGTTGGTAAAATCAGTACTGCAACGGACTTTCTAATTGATGATCGAAGTCCCCTCTCAAAGTGACGAGCTCTTTGACTTTCATTAAAAGCAATATGTGGAGAGAACTGAGCCAACTCAGTGAAATGATGATCATATTCCATTACAGTTCTATTTCCTTGATGGATGCTAAGGAACTCTTGTTGTTTCTTAAAGCGAATTGAATCAGGAAAGAACTGCTCATAAAATGCATCTTTAAACTGCTCCCAAGTTACCACATTACCTCCCACTTCTAACATCCTCCTTTTTGAGGTCCACCAAGTGTCTGCCTTCCCTTCCAAAATGAAAGAAGCGAAAGGTACTTTTTGATTTTCCCTACATTCGATAGCTTCGAATGTCTTTTTCACTTGATGAATCCAACGTTCAGCAAAGATTGGATCTGGCTTGCCCTCAAAATTTGGTGGTCCCAATCTCTTAAAGTGATCTAAGGTATTATTCCTACCTCGTGGAATTTCATCTCGTTTCTCCTGACGCTCAAAGTATCCCCTAATAGCATTGAGGACTCCGTGTATGTCATCTTGAGCATTGACAGGTGCTAGGGCATGAGGGGCATTCTGCGAAGTCCGAGAAGCTGGCCCATAATTAGTGATAGGTGTACGAGAGGACTGGGTTTGTTCTACGATGCGTGGAGCTTCCAAGTTATTATTTGTTTGAACACCTCTCCGAGCGCGTAAACCAAGAGCATTGCGACCATGAGCACCCCGAGTGATAGGACCACTAATCTTTGGAATTGGCTCCATTACTCCTATAATAGGTTAAAGACAATCATTGGTTAAAGTTAATCAAGGGACCTAATACACCTACAAGCCCTAGACCATGCTCTGATACTATAAAAGATGTCACATCCTGGATTTTTTTTTTTTAATCTTTCCACACATTTATGCTAAATAGATAAACATCACTTTATTCATCATTCATAAACATTTATTACAATTCATTTATTACAATTCATTTATTCATCGAATCATAAATAGAAAAATAAACATGGTGATGTTAACTTCAAGAATCATCCAAGTGGCTCTACCTAGCGGTAGAGGAAGGTCCGCTCTCCACTAGAATCTAATTTAGTACTAGAGGGAGGCTACTCTGAAAATCAAAAATAAAGAAAATTCAGCAACGCTGAGTAGGAACCCCAAAAAGTCAACTCAAAATATATATATGATCAAAATTCAATCAATCATCTCATTGGCGTATATCAAATACCCGAAAGAGCACTCCCCCAACAGCGGATGGAGAGGCTTTACCCTACGGGATGAGTTTGTGTCCTCCCAACAGCGGATGGAGACAACTCATATCACACTCCCAATAGCGGATGGAGTGGTGTCCCACACCCGCCAAAGTGGGGACACGTTCCTCCCAACAGCGGATGGACGAACCGTCCAGCCACCACGTCTGACGGCCCGCTAATCCCCGAAGGGAATCGTCGTACCTGCTCTCTGCAGGAAAATAATATAATCTCATACTGGTCATGTCCATTTCGGGATGAAATAACTATTTAAAATGTCTCTTTCAAATATCATCAATATCAAGTAATATAAATTAGCCCTCAATTGACTTGAACTCTAGTTTAATCGATTCAATTGAACTCGATTTACTAGAGCCTAACTGAACTGATCTCTAATCCTTATTTAACTGATCTGGAACCACCCTAGACTAGTATAATTTAGACTAGATTAAGTTCAACTTAGGTTAAACTAACTTGAATAAGTCAATCAATTCGGAATCACCCTGAATTGATCTAGACTAATCAAGTCTAGTTTAGTTCAATCAACATTTGGGCTCAAGTTCAATAATAACATTGGGCTAGATTGAGCCAGTCCATCTACCGGTCATGTGCATTATACATGATTGAGCATGCATTATACAAAACTGGCACAGCCCTGGCCCATGGACTAGTCATGTGCGTCGCATGTGACCGCCCATAATGGTTGGGCTGGGGTAGCCTACGGGCCAAGGCCTGACCCGTGGGTTGGGCTTGGCCTGTGAACAATTTCATTTCAATTAATATCCAATTTCATATCATAGCATATACCCATTAATAATATAAATAAAAACATAATAATGCATTAAAAGATAGTTGAGGAGAAAGGCTTTAATACAAAGAAATAATGTTCTAAATTTGACTAGAAATCATAAGATATTAAAAGAGGGATTGAGAGATAAGTTTTTAATACAAGCAAATAGCCTTCTAAATTCAAATAAAAATCATGTTTTCAACACATATAAAATTTCAACATATTCTAGTCATATTTTAAATCATTCAGAATAATATATTTTAAATTTCAGATCAAAGAATATCAAAAAGGATTTTAGATAACATATTCTAATCTAACAAGATTTTAATCCAGATAAGATTAAAGATAAACTGTAATACAAGAAATATCATATAAAACAAATATATTTTTAACATATTTAACTCTACAATAAAAACCTTAATCATGGGTCAAAGAATATTATGAAAACTTTAACTAATTACTTTAATACAAAAAGTTTGACATTTAAAGAATTGATACATATTTTTCAAACTATAAAACTTTCAACATTTAAAGAATCAAAATAAAAGCTAAAACTTTTAAATTTAAGAAAGGTAGGGAAACCTACCTCTTGTCAACAGGGTGTAACTCCTCGTTCCTCCCGCTGCCAAGCTCGACTAGGTGAGGTATGAAGGAGAGAAATCCCTCCCTTTAAATAGGAGGAGGTGAGCCTCTATTAAGGGAAATTCATTTTACTTTTCGTATTTATTTAATATACTAACAAATATGATATCATTATATTTGGAATACTTAATAGTTATTTCCTTAATTCATATCAACAAACAAGGAAGTAGATTAAGATTTCCTTAAATTATAATAACAAGTAAGGAAAGAAAATCAATTCATAACTTAAATATTTATTATGATTACAGCTCCTCTGCTAGATAGATAAGAGAATTGGGGTACTCGATTTCGCCCATTCTCTTAAGAGTTGAGAAGGCAAAGGTTACTTGACTTCGCCCACCTCCTCGAGGTTGTACTCCATGTATCGAGTTGGTTACTAGCCTTCGTCTGCTCTTTGCTCACACTTCTGAAGTACTTGAAGTGTTTGCACTCCTTGCGTTGAGTTAGTTAGTATGATTCACCTTCTCAATGCCATCGAACTTCTGGAATGTAGGAAGTTTTCACCCCAACTTAGAGTAATTCTCTAATAGATTTGGTTGCAGTTGGGATTGTACCGTCTTCTCCATCAACTCTACTGCCTACTCCACTGAGTAGCAAAGGTACAGCACCACATACTATCTACTTCGTTTCTTGGTCATACACTCTTGCATGACCCGAAGTCCTTCACCGAAGTGGAGCTTCCAGTAGCTCTCGATCATACCTCCATATGATCTAGTCCCTCACGAGACTATGTCGTGTGTATCATATTGCCACGAATTGTTCTACCACGATCCGTTGTACCATGTTGCATCTTGGTGACATCTCTATTGCATTCTGATCCTTATGGGATGAACTCGAATTGTGATCCCTCCATGTGTGGCCTCTGCCAATACATCGTAGGGTCTCTTCCACCTTTGATTTTGTTTGCTCCTTTGGCAATCGACCTTCATCCACCCACTCTTGGGTCACACCTAGATGAAGCACCACTCTAGGACAGTCCATCGCCTAGTAGCTCCCGAAGTCCACTGACTTCGCTAAAAATGGTGCACTATTGTCTGGATCCTGGGCCTTTACCCCTACCAGCACAATCTCCATTGTGCACTGCTTCATGCCTAGCAACTTGATTGGCAAAACTGTGGCATATTCTTCAAGAGTACCCGCCTCCGCGTTCTTTTGCCCTGTGCCAAGGCCTTCTGAACCCAACTTCACCTCCGCAAGTTGAGTCGCCTTAGTTCCTTCATCAAATGCTTCTCCGAGATAAGGTGCATGTGCCCAGAAGCTCCCTTCATCTTTTGGCACTATGCAAGATGAGTCTACTCCATCAGAATGAAGGACTCATGGAACAACATGATCCTAGCCTTGCCTCTGTAAGAGTTCATATCCTTGACCTCTGTCTAAGGAAAGCACTATGCCTCCGCTCCATGTTCCATCTTCTATGCTGGCTCCCTTTATGTGATTTGGGTACTACGCCAAGTTACACCCAAGTTGCTCTGCTCCTCGTTTTTGCATTGAGTTGACAGTGGCCCTCATGCCCACCATTCCATGGGTCAGTCCTCCCTTGAGTCCGATCTCCATATCGACTCCAAGTGTGCCTTCATTTGTGTTACTTTGGGTCGCTCCCCCACTTGATCTCGCAATGCATCCACCAATGCATTCTCTCAAGCGAGATCATGTGACAACTCCTCACCGCTTGCTCGGTCTATTGAGCTTCGTAGAGTTGTTGTTTATTGAGGTATTCCTTCTTAATATATACGGTCCGTCCCACATGATTCTCCCTCTAGAGAGCCAGGACTTATCTCTCCTGGATAACTGTCCTATTGGAGCAACATCTCACTTTGTTTCGGATACCACCATCCCTTTGGACTACTCTGATTTATTGAACAAACTGTGTATTGTTCTGCCTCCTGCAAACACACTTGTTGGACTGCGACTCTATGTTAATACAACCCCGCTGCACCACTCAAGGCCTAGCAACATATTGAACTCATTGCACACTTCAGCCTCCTACAGACGTATCCTTCACATGCCGAAGAGAAAGTTTCAATGCTCCATGGCACCGAGTTTCAATCGCTTTGGGATGGTCGCGAACATTCCATCGTCCATATACAACTTGCATGAGTATCGAATTCTTTGAGTTAGCAATTCCCCTTACCTTTGTGAGCTTTGCACAACTCTTTCGGTCGCTGAGCAACTCATTCCACCTTGCATGGTCTTATCCTTTACCAAGGGCCTCGCTTGCCTTAAGCACCATAAAGTATAGTTATCAACGTTGAGCTATAGCTCAAACTCAGCCATCCCAACCTTTGTATACTCCACATTCTTCCATGCTCGTTTTCCCCCAAACGGTCGCGCGTGTGCTGACTGCTCTCAATGCAACCCTGCCAGGTCCTACACGTTTGCATGCTAAGTGTTTCTATGAGTGCTTGTCCGGCTCTAATATCATCTGTCATGGACTTAGCTGGTTTCACCTAAGTCGTGCGGCACCCTTGCGTGTCCGTCCGCAAAGGTCAGCCTTCCCGAAGCCTCCCATAGTCCCTTAGGACCCACAAAAGAGAAAATGAGTTAGAGAAAATGCCTCACTCAGGATCCACAAGCAAACATTTCCGAAAATACTTCATAGATAATGCAAATTACAAACATACTTTATAAGCTCTGAACAGTTGCACAACAAAGGGTCAAAATGGTCCATTACAGACCGAAAATCTCTCATAAGTGTTCATATGACACAGCCTTTATTTACAAACCTAAAGCGGCCACCAAACCTAACTAAAATGGGACTATTAAGCCTTCGACTGTCCCTCTACATGCCAGACAAAGCATGAACATACCAAAAGACACGGACATACGTAAACATTACATCAAATATCCTGTTGAGAAGTTTGTCAGTGACAAAGGAGCATTGGAACTTTCTCTTCGACATGAGAAGGATACATCTATAGGAGACTAAAGTATGTAGCGAGTTTAACATGTTGCTAGGCCTTGAGTGGTATATTGGGGGCTGTATTGACATGGAGTCGCAATCTAACAAATGTATTTGTAAGAGGCAGAACAATGCATAGTTTGTTCAGCAAATCAGAGTAGTCTAAGGGGATGGTGGTCTCCGAAACTTTTAGAGAGAAGGAAACGAAGAGAGATATTACTCCAACAGGATAGATATCCAGGAGGGATAAGTCTCGTCTCTCTAGAGGGAGAATCATATGCAATAGACCGCACATGTTGAGGAGTAGTACCTCAATAACAATAACTCCATGAAGCTCAATGGACTGAGCGAGCAACGAGGAGTCGTCGCATGATCTCGCTTAAGAGAATGCATTGATGGATGCATTGTGAGATCAAGTGAGGGAACGACCCAAAGTAACACAAATGAAGGCACACTTGAAGTCGATATGGAGATCAGACTCAAGGGAGGGCTGACCCATAGAATGGTGGCGCGAGGGCCACCATCAGCTCAATGCAAAACTAGGAGTGGAGCAACTTGGGTATAACTTGGCGAAGTACCCAACCTGCATGAAGGGAGCAAGCATAGATGATGAGACATGAAGTGGAGGCACAAAGCTTTCCTTGGACAGAGGTCAAGGACATAAACTCTTGTAGTGGCAAGAGCAGGATCATGTTGCTCTATGGGTCCTTTATTCAAATGGAGCGGGCTCATCTTGCATGGTGCCAAAGACAAAGGGAACTTTTGGGCACATGCACCTTATATCGGAGAAGCATTTCATAGAGGAACTAAGGCGACTCAACTTGCGGAGGCGAAGTTGGGTTCAGAAGGCCTTGGTATGGGGCAAGAGGACGTGGAGGCGAGCTCTCTTAAAGAATATGCCACAGTGTTGCTATTCAAGTTACCATGAAGGAAATGGTGTGCAGCGGAGATTATACTGTTAGGGGTAGAGGCCCAGGATCCAGACAATGCTGCATCATTTTCAACGAAGTCGGTGGATTTCAGGAGCTACTAGGCGACAGACTGTCCTAGAGCGGTGCTTCATCTAGGTGTTGTTGGGAAATCCTAGGGGGCGACATCATATGCGCAGCGGAAGAACAAGAAAAATAAAATCCCCGATTCCCAAAGAGATGTTCATCGTCGTGCGAAGATTGGTACGCAAAAATCCGTGAAACATGAAACTGCGTATAGAGTAGATTGTGTTACCTAGGGAGATCGTATATCCCTGTTTCCTTGCAGATCCTTAGGAGAGGGTGAAGGAGGTCAAGCGTCCTCCTCTCTAGCAGTGATCCACACAGTAGGGTTGCGACGACGCTCCTAAAAAAACTCCAGACCTACTCTGAGGTGGAGATGAAGAGGAGAATAGGAAAAGGCAAACAAAAGCTCTCTAGCCCATGGGGCTCTGAATCCCTCCTATTTATAGAGGTCCCCTGTCAAACCCTAATGGGTCCTCCCCTAGTGGGTATTGGATCTGCATCCAATAAGACAAGGGCTCTGTCGGATATCTCATATCCGAACCTCTATTCATCACAATGCCTACCATATGTGTGTGACCCTCTAGGCCCAATATCTAGCTGGCCGTGAGTCATACTTGTCAGAACTCCTTCTAACTCAGTGAATTATTATCTCTGTAATAATTCACTCGACTCATCGATTACGGACGTACTAGGCCACTCACGCCAGTAGTCCCCGAACGATCTGGGGGAATCAATCCATTGGACACATCGTCCTCGATTACCATGTACCTATGGTCCCTCATCCATTTAATATACCAGAGATCGTATATCGAGCATGGTGTTGTCAACCCACACGGTTTCTTCTCGAGTCTCGCTATAATCTGATTCTCCCGGAGAACTCTTTCTCTCTCAACCCGAATGACCTTGGCAAGGGACTTGTCTGAGCAAGAACACATGGGATATTCCTCTCATGACGCCGAGAGTGGATGATCCTCTATCGACACTCAATAGCCCTCGTAAGGTCGACTACCACTCCCAATGACCAGCTGTACTAGATCTGGGACAACCAAACCTATAAGTCTGGTATCAAAGAGTGGAGCACTAATACAGGACATCCTTGGTGTCTCAAGTCTAAGGACCAGATACACCACTAGGACTACGGAATCGCTGTCTGACAATAAGTCATCATCAACCATCAAGCATTCCGTAAGCGGATCAATCAGTGAACTCATTCTCCAATGAGCACCTGTACTGTATCTATTGGGAAATCCTAGGGGGCGACATCATATGCTCAGCGGAAGAACAAGAAAAACAAAATCCCTGATTCCCAAAGAGATGTTCGTCGTCGTGCGAAGATTGGTACGCAAAAATCCGTGAAACATGAAACTGCGTATAGAGTAGATTGTGTTACCTAGGGAGATCGTATATCCTTGTTTCCTTGCAGATCCTTAGGAGAGGGTGAAGGAGGTCAAGCGTCATCCTCTCTAGCGGTGATCCAAACAGCAGGGTTGCGACGACGCTCCTCAAAACTCCAGACCTACTCTGAGCTGGAGATGGAGAGGAGAATAGGAAAAGGCAAACAAAAGCTCTCTAGCCCATGGGGCTCTGAATCCCTCCTATTTATAGAGGTCCCCTGTCAAACCCTAATGGGTACTCCCCTAGTGGGTATTGGATCTGCATCCAATAAGACAAGGACTCCGTCGGATATCTCATATCCGAACCTCTATTCATCGCAATGCCTACCATATGTGTGTGACCCTCTAGGCCCAATATCGAGCTGGCCGTGAGTCATACATGTCAGAACTCCTTCTAACTCAGTGAATTATTATCTCTGTAATAATTCACTCGATTCATCAACTTTGGACGTATTAGGCCACTACGCCGTAGTCCCCAGACGATATAGGGGAATCCAATCCATTAGACCTGTCTGTCCTCAGTTACCGTGTACCTATAGTCCCTCATCCATCTAATATACCAGAGACCGTATATTGAGCATGGTGTTGTCAGACCTATACGGTTTCTTCTCGAGTCTCGCTCTAATCGGATTCTCCCGGAGAACTCTTTCTCTCTCAACCCGAATGACCCTGGCCAGGGATTTGTCTAAGCAAGAACACATGGGATATTCCTCTCATGATGCCGAGAGTGGATTATCCTCTATCGACACTCAATAGCCCTCATAAGGTCGACTACCACTCCCAATGACCAGTTGTACTAGATCTGGGACAACCAAACATATAAGTCTGGTATCAAAGAGTAGAGCACTCATACAGGACATCCTTGGTGTCTCAAGTCTAAGGACCAAACACACCACTAGGACTACGGAATCGCTGCCTGACAATAAGGCATCATCAACCATCCAGCATTCTGTAAGCGGATCAATCAGTGAACTCATTCTCCAATGAGCACCTGTACTGTATCCCTAGTGTCCCTACACAAGCAGCTACGAGACCAGCTGCATTCATCATATGGACGGGTATACAATACACTAGTCTGTCTGGTTATCACAATATCCCTCTCGAGTAACCAATGACCGGGATTATTTAGGATATGTGTTTAAAGGTGAATCGATCTCACTATCGTGATCTCACCACGATCCGATTCCCATTGCACAAATCCAAGGACATCACAATATATGTATGCATTTATGCAATAGTTACAAAGTGATATATGCCAAAATATAATAAGCAAAAAGATTCTATATTAAGTCACACGTGCCATCACTCACGTGATTGGCTTGCTGGGCACCTATGACTAGTAATCTCCCACTTGACCTAAAGCCAATCACCTATGTGTCTGATCCCCATCAGACCCCTGTGACGCTCAAAACAAATCTGAGACAACGGCTTTGTTAGTGGATCTGCAATGTTATCTTCGGATGGAACTCTTTCCACTACTACATCTCCTCGGGTCACGATCTTTCTGATAAGGTGGAACCTCCTCAGAACATGCTTAGATTTTTAATTAGACCTAGGTTCCTTTGCTTGAGCAATCGCCCCATTGTTGTCGCAATATAGGGAGATCGACTCTTCTCAACCCGGCACGACTCCCAAATCTGTGATGAACTTCTTCACCCAAACTCCCTCCTTTGCTGCATCTGATGTAACAATGTACTTCGCCTCCGTGGTCGAGTCAGGAGTGGTATCTTGCTTGGAACTCTTCCAGCACACTGCTCCTATATTCAAGGTGTACACATACCCTGAATTCGACTTGCTATCATCGACATCAGACTGAAAACTTGAGTCAGTGTAGCCTTCAACCTTAAGGCTATTACCTCCATATACTAGTAAAAGATCCTTAGTCCTTCTCAAGTACTTAAGGATACACTTTACTGCTTTCTAGTGCTCCAAGCCTGGATCCTCCTGATACTTGCTCGTGACCTCAGAGCATGCGCTATATCAGGCCTAGTACATTGCATGGCATACATGATAGACCCTATTGCTGAGGCATAAGGTATCATATCCACGTTCGCCCTTTCTTCTGGAGTCTTTGGGGACATACTCGTAGAAAGCGATATCCCATGTCTCATCGGTATGAGACCTCTCTTGGAATTTTCCATACCAAACCTTTTGACAATGGTTTCTATGTACCGGGGCTGCGACAAGCCAAGCATCCTCTTGGATCTATCTCTATAGATTCTAATCCCCAAAATATAGAATGCTTCCCCTAAGTCCTTCATGGAGAAGTGTCTAGATAACCAAGCCTTTACTGTGGATAGCATTCCTACGTCATTCCCAATGATCAGGATGTCATCCACATATAACACCAAAAAGGTGATAGCGCTCCCACTTATCTTTCTGTATACACAAGACTCATCTTCGTTCTTAACGAAGTTATAAGATCTGATTGCCTTATCAAATCTTATGTTCCAACTTCGGGAAGCTTGCTTAAATCCATAAATGGATCTAAGCAACCTACACACCTTATCTGGATAGTTCTTGGACACGTATCCCTCAGGTTGCATCATATACAACTCTTCGAGGTTCCCATTGAGGAATGCGGTTTTGACATCCATCTGCCAGATCTCATAATCATAGTGTGCTGCAATAGCCAATAGAATTCTGATGGATTTTAGCATTGCTACGGGTGAGAAGGTTTCGTCATAGTCAACACCTTGCCTTTGATAATACCCCTTAGCCACAAGCCTTGCTTTATAGGTCTCTACCTTTCCATCTACTCCGATCTTTTTCTTAAAGATCCACTTGCAACCGATGGGTACAATACCTTCGGGCGCATCAACTAGGTTCAAAACCTTATTGGAGTACATAGAATCTATATCAGAATTCATGGCTTCTTACCACTTCCCGGAGTCAATACTCATAATAGCCTCCTCGTAGGTCTGAGGATCAATATCCTCTGTATCCTCTCCTCTAATATGTCCCACATATCTCTCAAGAGGATGGGATACTCTATCAGATCTGCGTAAAGTTGAAACTTGTGTATTAGGTACCTGAACATACTCGGGCTGTAGAGTGGTGCTTGAGCTTGAATCTCCAACCTTGCTCAATTCTATCATTCTTCCACTATCTCCGCCAAGAATGTGTTCCTTCTCAAGGAACACTGCTCTCTTAGCTACAAAGACCTTTTGGTCCTCGAGATGAAAGAAATAATACCCACAAGTTTCCTTGGGGTATCCCACAAATTTGCATCGCTCTGTCCTTGAGTCTAACTTATCGGGGTTGTGTCTTTTAACATGTGCAGGGCAGCCCCAAATCTTAACAACCTTAAGATCAGGCTTCTTCCCTTTCCATATCTCATATGGTGTAGACACTACCGACTTAGTTGGAACTCTGTTCAGAAGGTAAGCTGCGGTTTCTAGGGCATATCCCTAGATTGAGATGGGTAGGTCAGCGAAACTCATCATGGACCGTTCCATATCTAATAATGTACGATTTCTCCTATCAAAGACACCATTGAGCTGAGGTGTATAAGGAGGTGTCCATTGGGATAATATCCCATGGTCCTTGAGGAACTGAGTGAACTCTGTACTTAAGTACTCACCTCCTCGATCTGATCGAAGAGTTTTGATACTCTTTCCAGTATGGTTCTCCACCTCATTCTTATACTCTCTGAATTTCTCAAAGGCCTCGGACTTGTACTTCATTAAATACACATATCCATACCTTGAGAAATCATTAGTAAATGTAATGAAGTAGGAGTAACCTCCAATGGCATGAGTTGACATGGGTCCACATACATCACTATGTATGAGTTCCAACAATTCAGTGGCTCTCTCTCCAGTTCCACTAAATGGAGAGTTGGTCAGTTTTCCACGAATGCAAGGCTCACAAGTTACATATGACACATAGTCGAATTGATATAGATATCCATCATTTAGCAACTTTTGAATCCTTCTTTCATGGATGTGACCTAGCCTACAATTCCATAGGTATGCACTGTTTAACTCATCTCATTTCCTTTTGGACACATCTACATTCATGATATGTGGAGTGGTGTCTAATATAAATAAACCATTATGCAATGTTCCTTTCATGATGATCTTATCATCTAATAATATTGAACAATAATTGTTCTCAAAAACAAATTTATATCCACTAACTGTTAAACATGAAATGGAGATAATGTTTTTGATAATAGAAGAAACAAAATAACATGCATCTAATGCAATAAAAGCTCCACTAGGCAAATGTAGGGCGACCTCGCCAACGGCTACTACAGCAACTTTTGCTCCATTACCCATCTTGAGGTCCATCTCGCCTCTATTTAGTCTCCTAGGCCATGCTAAAACCTGCAACGAATTGCATATATGATATGCACTACCGGTATCCAATACCCCTATGTTATCATAAGAGTCTGACAAATGGAGACTGATCATGAATGTACCTGAAGCTTCATCAAGCTTTTGTTTCGCCCTTTCTGTAAGGTACTCTTTGCAGTTTCTCTTCCAGTGCCCATCTTTACCACAGTGGAAGCACTGGCCTTTGTCCTTTGCTGGGTCTTTCTTAGCAACCTTTGCTTTACCTGGTTTGACCTTGCCCTTTCCCTTCTTAAGGGACCTTTCTGCTTTCCTTTTCCTTTTGGTCTCACCAGTGAAGAGAACTGGCTTCTCTTTCTTGATAATACTCTCTGCCTCCCTCAACATATTGAGAAGCTCTGGGAGAGTCACTTCAAGCTTATTCATATTAAAATTCATTATGAACTATGAAAAGGAATCTGGTAGGGACTAAAGCACAATGTCCACACACAAGTTATCCTCTAGGACCATTCCTAGACCTGTGAGTTTCTCTATCCACTCAATCATCTTTAGGACATGGTTCTGAAACGGTGTCCCCTCAGTCAACCTAGCGCGGAAGAAGCTCTTAGATATCTCATATCGCTGAGTCCTTCTCTGTTCCTCAAATAATTTGTGGACATGTAGGAGAATGGATCTGGCATCTATCTTTTCATGTTGTCTCTGTAACTTAGGAGTCATAGAGCCCAACATATAGCACTGAGCAAGAGTGGAGTCATCAATGTACTTCACGCAGCGAGCGATCTCATCCTCGTTTGCACCTTCTTTGGGCGTAGGCATCACAGTATCAAGGACGTACACGATTTTCTCCGCTGTGAGAACAATTCTCAAGTTACGTAGTCAATCCGTATAATTTGGACCATTGAGGCAGTTGACGACAAGTATGCCACGTAAGGGATTTGAAAGCGACATTTTTTTAAAATAAAGATGCAGCAGAAATGAATAACATGCAGATTTTACAAGAAATAAACTATCAAGATATGGACTTCTATCTTAATATGCTCCCACTATTTTACTTACGAGTCACGCGACACCCTCAGCACGTGAAACAGAAGTTTCCTGCAGACTTCTAGTGGGGATCAGGATCCAATCAGCATCTTAGTGTAACCTCGAGGGACTCGACCAATCACACTAAGCCTAAAAGGTAGGCAACTCTTGTCGATCATAACTCCTTGTGATTCCCATCCTGTTCGACCTCCGAATCACCATGGCCTCGAGAGACTCGACCAACCATGATGCTCAGTTAATTCAACACTTCCGTTACAAGATGAGTCTGATTTGATGATATACCCTCGAGGGACTCGACCAAGTATACCATGCCCTCAGGTCACCGGTGACATCTCTATGTCGTAAGCAAGATAGCGAATCACGATATAGTTGAGTCTCGAGGGACTCGACCAACTCAACCTACACCGGGAATCGATTCCTACTTATAACGATGGAAGGCCACGTGGGTCAATCTAATTGCCTCACGTTTACCGACTTAATATTATCGAGAGATGTTTCTATGATTTGGTCTCCTAATATGACATGTCACACATATACATATTTAATATATATCTACATCGCATGTAAATATATATACATATCTAGTATGTGTATAAGCAATTACACAAAATGATCATGGACTACAACCTAATATGATTAGGCCCGAGCTAGTAGGCCTAATCACTCACATCAAGATCTATGTTTGCAACGGTGCATCTCCATGCCCTGTGATCGTCCATTTCGTCCTTGTCGGTTCCGTCGACATCTTGATGCATCTTCATACATCACGATCGTCCGTCTCGTGGGTCCCGCTATCGCATCCACGCTCCCGCTGTGCCTCCTCATGTGATTACAATTTAATCATAGGCACGTAAGCCCAACAATAAACAAGAAATATAATGGAGGTTCGTAGACCTCAATAATAATAATCACAGGTACACACATCACACGGTCCATGATCATCTGTCCACATATCATACATCACATGTATAAATAATCATCATCATGTAGGACTACTAGATAATAATAAAAAATAATAATAATCAACTAAATCTTTTAATTAATTAATATTTTCTGAAATCAGAGATATTATAGGGAATTTCTGAATTCATATTGGTATTTTCGTAATTTGGACAAAAGATAGAAATTGGAATTTCTTAAATTCCGAGGGGCAAAACTATCTTTTGCCCAGAAAACCCTAATGCCCATTCCCCTTTTCGCTGTTGCCACCGCTGCCACCATGCCAGCGGCGGCCTGTGCGGCGGGGCAAGGGCATTGCCCTCGCCTGCAGGCGGTGCTGTCCCACCGGGCGATCGCCCCTGTGGGGGGTTTCGCCCACGGAGAACAGCGCGGGCGCCATTCCCTCGGGGCGGTGCTGTCCCACGGGCGACCGCCCTCGGGGGGGTTTAAACTGCTTCGCTGCCCCCCGGGCGCCGCCGTCCCGACGCCTCTTCCGTGGGCTGCCCGCCCGCCCGGGTAGCAAGCCTCTCGCCGTAGGCCCCGTGGCTGCAACAAACGCAGCCCCTGTGCTGCCCGCCTTTGGCTGCGCTGAACGCACGTAGATCGAGGGCAGCAACTGTTGCTGCCCTTCCTTGTTTTTGCGTCAACAATTTTGACGTCAAAATTCTTCCTAAACACAACACACGCAGTTCAAAACCAATCATTCGCACGAACAACCTATTTCTGATACCACTGTTGGGAAATCCTAGGGGGCGACATCATATGCTCAGCGGAAGAATAAGAAAAATAAAATCCCCGATTCCCAAAGAGATGTTCGTTGTCGTCCGAAGATTGGTACGCAAAAATCCGCGAAACATGAAACTGCGTATAGAGTAGATTGTGTTACCTAGGGAGATCGTATATCCCTGTTTCCTTGCAGATCCTTAGGAGAGGGTGAAGGAGGTCAAGCATCCTCCTCTCTAGCGGTGATCCACACAGCAGGGTTGCGATGACGCTCCTCAAAACTCCAGACCTACTCTGAGGTGGAGATGGAGAGGAGAATAGGAAAAGGCAAACAAAAGCTCTCTAGCCCATGGGGCTCTGAATCCCTCCTATTTATAGAGGTCCCCTATCAAACCCTAATGGGTCCTCCCCTAGTGGGTATTGGATTTGCATCCAATAAGACAAGGGCTCCGTCGAATATCTCATATCCGAACCTCTATTCATCGCAATGCCTACCATATGTGTGTGACCCTCTAGGCCCAATATTGAGCTGGCCATGAGTCATACCTGTCAGAACTCCTTCTAACTCAATGAATTATTATCTTTGTAATAATTCACTCGACTCATCGACTTCTGGACGTACTAGGTCACTCATGCCAGAGTCCCCAAGCGATCTGGGGGAATCCAATCCATTGGCCCCTGTCGTCCCCTCGATTCATGTGTACCTATAGTCCCTCATCCATCTAATATACCGTAGACCGATATCGAGCATGGTGTTGTTAGACCCATCGGTTTCTTCTCGAAGTCTCGCTCTAATCGGATTCTCCCAGGAGAACTCTTTCTCTCAACCCGAATGACCCTGGCCGGGATTTGTCTGAGTAAGAACACATGGGATATTCCTCTCATGACGCCGAGAATGGATGATCCTCTATCAACACTCAATAGCCCTCGTAAGGTCGACTACCACTCCCAATGACCAGCTGTACTAGATCTGGGACAGCCAAACCTATAAGTCTGGTATCAAAGAGTGGAGCACTCATACAGGACATCCTTGGTGTCTCAAGTCTAAGGACCAGATACACCACTAGGACTACGAAATCGCTGTCTGACAATAAGGCATCATCAACCATCCAGCATTTCGTAAGCGGATTAATAAGTAAACTCATTCTCCATTGAGCACCTGTACTGTATCCCTAGTGTCCCTACACAAGCAGCTATGAGACCAGCTGCATCCAACATATGAACGGGTATACAGCACACTAGTCTTTCTGGTTATCACGATATCCCTCTCGAGTAACCTATGACCGGGATTATTTAGGATATGTGTTTAAAGGTAAATCGATCTCACTATCGTGATCTCATCACGATCCGATTCCCATTGCACAAATCCAAGGACATCACAATATATGTATGCATTTATGCATTAGTTATAAAGTGATATATGTCAAATATAATAAGCAAAAAGATTCTATATTAAGTCACACGTGTCATCACTCACGTGATTGGCTTGCTGGGCACCTATGACTAGCAGTATCCCTAGTGTCCATACACGAGCAGCTATGAGACCTGCTGCATCCATCATGTGGATGGGTATACAGCACACCAGTCTGTCCGGTTATCACAATATCCCTCTCGAGTAACCTATGACCGGGATTATTTAGGATATGTGTTTAAAGGTGAATCGATCTCACTATCGTGATCTCATCACGATCCGATTCCCATTGAACAAATCTAAGGACATCATAATATATGTATGCATTTATGCAATAGTTATAAAGTAATATATACTAAAATATAATAAGCAAAAAGATTCTATATTAAGTCACACGTGCCATCACTCACGTGATTGGCTTACTGGGCACCTATAACTAGCAATCTCCCACTTGACCTAAAGCCAATCACCTATGTGTCTGATCCCCATCAGACCCCTGTGACGCTCAAAACAAATCTAAGACAACGACTTTGTCAGTGGATCTGCAATGTTATCTTCGGATGGAACTCTTTCCACTACTACATCTCCTCGGGTCACGATCTCTCTGATAAGGTGGAACCTCCTCAGAACATGCTTAGATTTCTGATGAGACCTGGTTCCTTTGCTTGAGCAATCGCCCCGTTGTTGTCGCAGTATAGGGAGATCGGCTCTTCGTTACCCGGCACGACTCCCAAATATGTGATGAACTTCTTCACCCAAACTCCCTCCTTTGTTGCATCTGATGCAGCAATGTACTCCGCCTCTGTGGTCGAGTCAGCAGTGGTATCTTGCTTGGAACTCTTCCAGCACAGTACTCCTCCATTCAAGGTGTACACATACCCTGAATTCGACTTGCTATCATCGACATCAGACTGAAAACTTGAGTCAGTGTAACCTTAAACCTTAAGGCTATTAACTCTACATACTAGTAAAAGATTCTTAGTCCTTCTCAAGCACTTAAGGATACACTTTATTGCTTTCCAGTGCTCTAAGCCTGTATCCGCCTGATACCTGCTCGTGACACTAAGAGCATGCGCTATATCAGGCCTAGTACATAGCATGGCATACATGATAGACCCTATTGCTAAGGCATAAGGTATTATATCCATGTTCGCCCTTTCTTCTGGAGTCTTTGAGGACATACTCATAGAAAGCGATATCCCATGTCTAATCGGTATGAGACCTCTCTTGGAATTTTTCATGCCAAACTTTTGACAATGGTTTCTATGTACTTGGACTAGGACAAGCCAAGCATCCTCTTGGATCTATCTCTATAGATTCTAATCCCCAAAATATAGGATGCTTCCCCTAAGTCCTTCATGGAGAAGTGTCTAGATAACCAAGCATTTACTGTGGATAGCATTCCTACGTCATTCCCAATGATCAGGATGTCATCCACATATAACACAAAAAAGGTGATAGCGCTCCCACTTACCTTTCTGTATACATAAGGCTCATCTTCGTTCTTAACGAATTCATAAGATCTGATTGCCTCATCAAATCTTATGTTCCAACTTCGGGAAGCTTGCTTAAATCCATAAATGGATCTAAGCAACCTACACACCTTATCTGGACAGTTCTTGGACACATATCCCTTAGGTTACATCATATACACCTCCTCATCGAGGTTCCCATTGAGGAATGCGGTTTTGACATCCATCTGCCAGATCTCATAATCATAGTGTGCTGCAATAGCCAATAGAATTCTGATGGATTTTAGCATTGCTACGGGTGAGAAGGTTTCGTCATAGTCAACACCTTGCCTTTGATGATACCCCTTAGCCACTAGCCTTGCTTTATAGGTCTCTACCTTTCCATCTACTCCGATCTTTTTCAAGATCCACTTGCAACCGATGGGTACAATACCTTCGGGCGTATCAACTAGGTTCTAAACCTTATTGGAGTACATAGAATCCATCTCAGAATTCATGGCTTCTTGCCACTTCCCGGAGTCTATACTCATAATAGCCTCTTCGTAGGTCTGAGGATCAATATCCTCTGCATCCTCTCCTCTAATATGTCCCACATATCTCTCAGAAGGATGGGATACTCTATCAGATCTGCGTAAAGTTGAAACTTGTGTATTAGGTACCTGAACAGACTCGGGCTATAGAGGGGTGCTTGAGCTTGGTTCTCCAACCTCGCTCAATTCTATCATTCTCCCACTATTTCCGCCAAGAATGTGTTCCTTCTCAAGGAACACTGCTCTCTTAGCTACAAAGACCTTTTGGTCCTCGAGATGATAGAAATAATACCCACAAGTTACCTTGGGGTATCCCATAAATTTGCATCGCTCTATCCTTGATTCTAACTTATCGGGGTTATGTCTTTTAACATGTGCAGGGCAACCCCAAATCTTAACAACCTTAAGATCAGGCTTTTTTCCTTTCCATATCTCATATGATGTAGACACTACCGACTTAGTTGGAACTCTGTTCAGAAGGTAAGCTACGGTTTCTAGGGCATATCCCCAGAATGAGATGGGTAGGTCAGCGAAACTCATCATGGACCGTACCATATCTAATAATGTACGATTTCTTCTTTCAGAGACACCATTGAGCTGAGGTGTATAAGGTGGTGTCCATTGGGATAATATCCCATGGTCCTTGAGATACTGAGTGAACTCTGTACTTAAGTACTCACCTCCTCGATCTGATCGAAGAGTTTTGATACTCTTTCCAGTATGGTTCTCCACCTCATTCTTATACTCTCTGAATTTCTCAAAGGCCTCGGACTTGTACTTCATTAAGTACACATATCCATACCTTGAGAAATCATTAGTAAATGTAATGAAGTAGGAGTAACCTCCAATGGCATGAGTTGACATGGGTCTACATACATCACTATGTATGAGTTCCAACAACTCAATGGCTCTCTCTCCAGTTCCACTAAATGAAGAGTTGGTCAGTTTTCCACGAATGTAAAGCTCATAAGTTGTATATGACACATAGTCGAATGGATCTAGATATCCATCATTTAGTAACTTTTGAATCCTTCTTTCATGGATGTGACCTAGCCTACAATGCCACAGGTATGCACTATTCAACTCATCTCGTTTCCTTTTGGACACATCTACATTCATGATATGTGGAGTGGTGTCTAATATTAATAAACCATTATGCAATGTTCCTTTCATGATGATCTTATCATCTAATAATATCGAACAACAATTATTCTAAAAAATAAATTTATATACACTAACTGTTAAACATGAAATGGAGATAATGTTTTTGATAATAAAAGAAACAAAATAACATACATCTAATGCAATAAAAGCTCCACTAGGCAGATGTAGGGCGACCTCGCCAACGGCTACTACAGTAACTTTTGCTCCATTACCCATCTTGAGGTCCATCTCGCCTCTCTCTAGTCTCCTAGGCCTTGCTAGAACCTGCAACGAAATGCATATATGATAAGAACTATCGGTATCCAATACCCATATGTTATCATAAGAGTCTAACAAATGGAGACTGATCATGAATGTACCTGAAGCTTCATCAAGCTTTTGTTTCGCCCTTTCTGCAAGGTACTCTTTGCAGTTTCTCTTCCAGTGCCCATCTTTACCACAGTGGAAGCACTGGCCTTTGTCCTTTGCTGGGTCTTTCTTAGCAACGTTTGCTTTACCTAGTTTGACCTTGCCCTTTCCCTTCTTAAGGGACCTTTCTGCTTTCCTTTTCCTTTTGGTCTCACCAGTGTAGAGAACTGGCTTCTCTTTCTTGATAGTACTCTCTGCCTCCCTCAACATATTGAGAAGCTCTGGGAGAGTCACTTCAAGCTTGTTCATATTAAAATTCATTATGAACTATGAAAAGGAATCTGGTAGGGACTGAAGCACAATGTCCACACACAAGTTATCCTCTAGGACCATTCCTAGACCTGTGAGTTTCTCTATCCACTCAATCATCTTTAGGACATGGTTCTGAAACGGTGTCCCCTCAGTCATCCTAGCGCGGAAGAGGCTCTTAGATATCTCATATCGCTGAGTCCTTCCCTGTTCCTCAAACAATTTGCGGACATGTAGGAGAATGGATCTGGTATCCATCTTTTCATGTTATCTCTGTAACTCAGGAGTCATAGAGCCCAACATATAGCACTGAGCAAGAGTGGAGTCATCAATGTACTTCACGTAGCGAGCGATTTCATCCTCGTTTGCCCCTTCTTCGGGCGCAAGCATCACTGTATCAAGGATGTAAACGATTTTCTCCACTATTAGAACAATTCTCAAGTTACGGAGCTAATCCGTATAATTTGGACTAGTGAGGCGATTGACATCAAGTATGCCACATAAGGGATTTGAAAGCGACATTTTCTGAAAATAAAGATGCAGCAGAAATGAATAACATGCAGATTTTGCAAGAAATAAACTATCAAGATATGGACTTCTATCTTAATATGCTCCCACTATTTTACTAACGAGTCACGCGACACCCTCAGCACGTGAAACGGAAGTCTCCGGCAGACTTCTAGTGGGGATCAGGATCCAATCATCGTCTTAGTGTAACCTCGAGGGACTCGACCAATCACACTAAGCCTAAAAGGTAGGCAACTCTTGTCGATCACAACTTCTTGTGATTCCCGTCCTGTTCGGCCTCCGAATCACCATGGCCTCGAGGAACTCGACCAACCATGATGCTCAGTTAATTCAACACTTTCGTTACAAGATGAGTCTGATTTGATGATATACCCTCGAGGGACTCGACCAAGTATACCATGCCCTCAGGTCACCGGTGACATCTCTATGTCGTAAGCAAGATAGCGAATCACGATATAGTTGAGTCTCGAGGGACTCGACCAACTCAACCTACACCGGGAATCGATTCCTACTTATAACGATGGAAGGCCACGTGGGTCAATCTAATTGCCTCACGTTTACCGACTTAATATTATTGAGAGATGTTTCTATGATTTGGTCTCCTAATATGACATGTCACACATATACATATTTAATATATATCTATATCGCATGCAAATATATATACATATCTAGTATGTGTATAAGCAATTACACCAGATGATCATGGACCACAACCTAATATGATTAGGCCCGAGCCAGTAGGCCTAATCACTCACATCAAGATCTATGTGTGCAACGGTGCAACTCCATATCCTGTGATCGTCCATTTCGTCCTTGTCGGTTTCGTCGACATCTTGATGCATCTTCATGTTGAATCTCGTATTTTGATGATGAAACTACTTGATATATGTTTATGATTTAATCTACGTTTTGAGTGACGCAGAATGCTTCGATCAGGATGAGACAATTAAAGCAGGAAAATCATGTTGTGCCGAAGGAACATGTCAGAAGATTGGACGTCGGGGCGGTGGGATCGGTCGGCGTATCGACGAAGGCTTCGGGCCATGGACTCGGGCATTGGGCCAAGAAGAAGGGGGTATTGTGCCAAGGATATCGGAGTTGCAGAGTCAATGGCCGATTGGGCAATAGGTCTTTGGAGAGGACGATCTTGCCAAGAATCGAACGAATGCGTCGATGGACCAATGACATCTTAGGACAACTTGGTTAAATTGCTTAGGATTAATTGTCTCGATCGAAGTTTTGTTGTGCAGGATTAACTATGATAACGATGAAGACATAAAGCGAAACAAAGTGTCGGAGTCAAGCGCGAAGGATTTGTTGCGAGTTCGAGAGTTCGACGGAAGTCCGAAGGTTCGTCGGGGAATGCTACCGAGCTCGCCGAGAAAGATCGGAGCTTGCAAGAAGAAGCTCATTGGAACTTCGCTAAGATCAAATCGTGAAAGTCTAGGAGCTTGCCGGGGAGTCCGCAGAATGGTTTCCAGAGTTCATCTAAGACCGCGGGAAGTTTGCGGGCTTCGCCGAAAGTAGTCTTGACTTGCGGACTTTGTAATAGCTTAGAAAATGTATTTAAATTCATAGTTAGCACGTTAATTAGGGTTAGGCTTAGGTGTTAATCCTATAACCCAAATAGGGGCCAATTAGGCTCCAGTTCGGACTGGTTTGGGCCAAGTTTGGAGCCAAACCAAGTGAGCTGAAATAGTAAAAGAGGTGGCACCGCTAGGGTTGGAGGTAGCACCGCCCAGGCTATGTCTCCCAGCGAGACTGGGCGGTGCAACCGCCCCAGCCAAGAGGTGCAACCGCCCTGGGCTCAGTCTCCGAGCTCTACCAGGCGGTGCAACCTCTCCAGTCAGGAGGTGCAACCGCCTGATCTCGGAATTCCGGGATTTGATCGTTTTGAGCTCCAAATTTGAACTGGGTTGGGGCCTATAAATACCCCACCCATTCAGCACAGGAAAAGACATAGATCCACACCGAATTCTTGATCTTTTTTGTGATTCTAAGAGCTCAAATTTGTGTAAAGTCCAAAAGTTCTCCTCTTTCTGTTCTTCAAGCCTTGAGTTGTAAAGAGAGGAGAGAAAGGATCTGTAAGGGTTGTCTCCTGAGCCCGTCAAAAGGAGAGAAACTGTAAAAGGGCAGTTGGCCTTCGCCTATTGAAGGAAGGCCTCTAGTTGACGTCAGTGACCTCATCGGTGGAGGAAGCCAAAAGTGGAGTAGGTCAAGACTGACCGAACCACTCTAAATCTCTGGTTTGCTTTTATTTTGAGCATTTTATCATTACTGCAAACCTCCTACATAGCTACTGCTCTCTGCGCTTTTACAAACAAGTTTCTAAGTTCTAATCTTTCTGAATCTGCATTCAGACGTAAAACGGTGTTTTCGTACGATCTTTACATCGCAGCTTACATTTACGTCTTAAGTCTGTTTATAACTGCAAACTGTCTTTTGCGCTTTTACGAACGAGTTTCTGTGCAGTTTACGTTTACGTCTTGATTCCATTTATAACTGCAAACTGTGTTTAGACGCAAACTGCGCTTAGACGCAAACTGTGTTTAGATGCAAACTGTGTTTAGACGCAAACTGTGTTTAGATGCAAACTGCGCTTAGACGCAATCTGCGCTTAGACGCAAACTGTGCTTAGATGCAAACTGCGCTTAGACGCAATCTGCATTTAGACGCAAACTGCATTTAGACGCAAAACTGCATTTAGACACAAACTACGTAAACTGCACTTAGATACAAACTGTGAATCGGCTTTTGCATCATAATAGATTTTATCGAACGAACGCACCTTTCGATTTTAATCGCTGTAAGATTTCCGCTGCACTAATTCACCCCCCACTCTTAGTGCTCTCGATCCTAACACTTCATGCATCACGATCGTCCATCTCGTGGGTCCCGCTATCGCATCCACGCTCCCGCTGTGCCTCCTCATGTAATTACAACTTAATCATAGGCACACAGGCCCGACAATAAACGAGAAATATAATGGAGGTTCGCATACCTCAATAATAATAATCACAGGTACACACATCAAACGGTCCATGATCATCCATCCACACATCATACATCACATGTATAAATAATCATCATCATGTAGGACTACTAGATAATAATAAAAAATAATAATCAACTAAAACTTTTAATTAATTAATATTTTCTGAAATCAGGGACATTATAGGGAATTTTTGAATTCATAGGGGTATTTTCATAATTTGGATAAAAGACAGAAACTAGAATTCCTCAAATTCCGAGGGGCAAAACTATCTTTTGCTCAGAAATCCCAAATGCCCTTTCGCTTTTTCGCTGCTGTCACCGCCGCCACCCTGTCGGCAGCGGCCTGTGCGGCGGGGCGAGGGCACTGCCCTCGCCTACAGGTGGCACGCCCACTACCGGTGCTGCCGCTGCGGGTGGGCGCCGCCGCCTCCGCAGGCGGTGTTGTCCCACCAGGCGACCGCCCCTGTGGGGGGTTTCGCCCGCGGGAGCGGCGGTAGGCGCCGTTGTCCTGTGGCGCCTCTGCCCGTGGGCTGCCTGCCTACGGCTGCGCTGCACGCACGTAGATCGGGGGCAGCAACTGTTGCTACCCTTCCTTGTTTTTGCGTCAATAATTTTGACGTCAAAATTCTTCCTAAATACAACACACGCAGTTCAAAACCAATCATTCGCACGAACAACCTAGCTCTGATACCACTGTTGGGAAATCCTAGAGGGCGACATCATATGCGCAGCGGAAGAACAAGAAAAACAAAATCCCCGATTCACAAAGTGATGTTCGTCGTCGTGCGAAGATTGGTATGCAAAAATCCGCGAAACATGAAATTGCGTATAGAGTAGATTGTGTTACCTAGGGAGATCGTATATCCCTGTTTCCTTGCAGATCCTTAGGAGAGGGTGAAGGAGGTCAAGCATCCTCCTCTCATAGGTCATCCACACAGCAGGGTTGCGACGACGCTCCTAAAAAAACTCCAGACCTACTCTGAGGTGGAGATGGAGAGGAGAATAGGAAAAGGCAAACAAAAGCTCTCTAGCCCATGGGGCTCTGAATCCCTCCTATTTATAGAGGTCCCCTGTCAAACCCTAATGGGTCCTCCCCTAGTGGGTATTGGATCTGCATCCAATAAGACAAGGACTCCGTCGGATATCTCATATCCGAACCTCTATTTATCGCAATGCCTACTATATGTGTGTGACCCTCTAGGCCCAATATCGAGCTGGCCGTGAGTCATACCTGTCAGAACTCCTTCTAACTCAGTGAATTATTATCTCTGTAATAATTCACTCGACTCATCAACTATGGACGTACTAGGCCACTACGCCATAGTCCCCAAACGATATAGGCGAATCCAATCCATTAGACCTGTCTGTCCTCAGTTACTGTGTACCTATAGTCCCTCATCCATCTAATATACCAGAGACCGTATATCGAGCATGGTGTTGTCAGACCCACATGGTTTCTTCTCGAGTCTCGCTCTAATCGGATTCTCCCGGAGAACTCTTTCTCTCTCAACCCGAATGACCCTGGCCAGGGATTTGTCTGAGCAAGAACACATGAGATATTCCTCTCATGACGCCGAGAGTGGATGATCCTCTATCGATACTCAATAGCCCTCGTAAGGTCGACTACCACTCCCAATGACCAGCTGTACTAGATCTAGGACAGCCAAACCTATAAGTCTGGTATCAAAGAGTATAGCACTCATACAGGACATCCTTGGTGTCTCAAGTCTAAGGACTGGATACACCACTAGGACTACGGAATCGCTGTCTGACAATAAGGCATCATCAACCATCCAGCATTCCGTAAGCGGATCAATCAGTGGACTCATTCTCCAATGAGCACATGTACTGTATCCCTAGTGTCCCTACACAAGCAGCTATGAGACCAGCTGCATCCATCATATGGACGGGTATACAGCACACCAGTCTGTCCGGTTATCACGATATCCCTCTCGAGTAACCTATGACCGGGATTATTTAGGATATGTGTTTAAAAGTGAATCGATCTCACTATCGTGATCTCATCACGATCCGATTCCCATTGCACAAATCCAAGGACATCACAATATATGTATGCATTTATGCAATAGTTATAAAATGATATATGCCAAAATATAATAAGCAAAAAGATTCTATATTAAGTCACACGTGCCATCACTCATGTGATTGGCTTGCTGGGCACCTATGACTAGCAGGTGTAACCCAAGAGCGGATCGATGAAGGTTGATTGCCAAAGAAGCGAACAAAATCGAAGGTGGAAGAGACCCTGCGATGTATTGGCAAAGGCCACATATGGAAGGATCACAATTCGAGTTCATCTCACAAGGATCAGAATGCAATGGAGATGTCACTAGGAGGTGACATGGTGCAGCAGATCATGGTGGAACAGTTTGTGGCAATGTAATATACACGAATCTAGCCCCATGAGGGACTATATCATATGGAGGTATAATCGGGAGCTACTGGGAGCTCCACTTCGGTAAACAACATAATCGGTGTGAACCCTACAACATGATGGCAGAGGCCATGCATGGGAGTTATAATTTATCTTTCCATCGACCAAAGGGAACTACTAGGAAAACACAGAGGTGTTGAAGCAAGGGGTCGAAAGGGGCGAGGAAGCGACGATAAGTCTAGAGGGACTTAGCTACCCAAAATCAAGTATTAGTTAGAATGAAGGTGGACTCGGAGGAGTGCCACAAAGACATATCTACTAATTGTGAAGAAAAGGGATGTAGATGCGAGGCGACGGATAGTAGGGCCATGGGCATGGCAGCGCTATGGTACCGTAGAGGTGGGACTTTCGTAAAAGTCATTGATCCCTTGCTCTCATAAAGGAAGAGTGCTTGATTGTGAAAGGGGCCGAAGAGGTGGAGCATGCAAAGGCAAGCTCCAAGTATCGAGATAAGGCTGAAGGGCAGAGGCCAAGGAACTTCGTAAGACCAGTGTTAACGAGCTTTTTATCAAGATAGCCAAAAGTGAAGGACTTCAGGTCATGCAAGAGTACATAACCAAGGAATGAAACAGGTAGCACATGGTACTATACTTTTGCTACTCAGTGAAGTAGGCGGTAGGATTGATAGAGAAGATGGTATTATCCGAGAGGCAACCAAAACTATTAGAGACTTACTCTAAGTTGGGGTGAAAACTTCCTGTATTCCAAAAGTTTGATGGAATTGAGAAGGTGAATCATAGTAGCTAACTCAATGTAAGGAGTGCAAACACTTTGAGTTCTTTAGAAGTGTAAGCAAAGGGTAAGTGAAAGTCAGTAACCAACTCGATACATAGAGTACAACCCTTGAGGAGGCGGGCAAAGTCAAGTAGCCATTACATTCTCAACTCTTAAGAGAATGGGTGAAACCGAGTACCATAATTCTCTTATCTATCCAATAGAGGAGCTCTGCACAGGTTCAAAGACCCTTCGAAGATAATGGAAGACAATAGTTGTCAAATCCTCATCAATAGTGATTAATGCTACTGAGAGGAGATTATCTACTTCATTTCCTAACAGAATGCAATTCGAAAGTGGAAGTGATGCGAATCTACTTTGAAGTGATAACTAAGTGAAAGAAGAGTTGATAGACAAATTTTATGGAGGAAGGACCCAAAACTTTAGAAGTTTGCGAGGCAATGCTCGTTAAAGCACCAACAAGCATCCCCCAAGTTCAAGTAACATGAGGCATTTGAGAGACTGGCGCATCGTAAGGATGGTCTTTTGCTTTATATAATGGATCCGTAGGAACCAACAAGGATCAGTACAACTTAGCCAACACCACACTAGAGTCAGAGTCATTAGCGAGTTGAAACAACATGGCAGATCAAAAGTTCGACTACTCAACAACAGTAACGGAGAGTAACTAGGGGCCAAGAGGTGCATTGCAGCTGGAGCAAAAGATTGAAGACTTAGCGAAAGTGAGGAGTTATAGTGTAGGCGAAGGCTTCGACGAGGACATCGAAGGAATAAGTGGGAGAGAATGTTATAGACAAAATAGCTTAAAACCCCTATTTTAGTTGGGTTTGTTGGCTTTCTTATGCTTGTAAATAAAGGTTATGTCATGTGGATACTTGTGAGAGATATTCGATCTGTAGTGGAACATTTTGACCTTTTGTTGTGCAACCGTTCAGAGCTTGTAAAGTCTGTTTGAAATTTGCATTGTCTATGAAATGTTTCCTGAAATGTTTGCTTATGGATCCCGAGTGAGATGCTTTCTCTAACCCATTTTCTCTTTTGTAGGTTCTAAGGGACCATGAGAGGTTTCGGGGAGATTGACCTTTATGGACGAATACGCAAGAGTGCCACACGACTTAGGAAAAATCAGCTAAGTCTGTGACATACAAGCGACGCTGCCCCCGTGGGTGCCTTTTCCCACAAGCGCAACGCTCGCAGGCTGCCTGCCTACGGCCTGCATGCTGTTGTTCGCCAGCCACCTACATGAAGGTGGCCAGGCCTCAGCCAAGGCTGCAAGCAATCGTTGGCCAACCTATGTAGGTAGCAAAAGTTGCTGCCTTCTCTTAGCTTTTGCGTCAATAATTTTGATGTAAAAAGTCTTTCTAAAATACAATACACGTAGTTCTAAACCAATTTTTTGCATAAACAACCTGGCTCTAATACCGCTATAGGAAAATCTAGGAGTGACATCACATACACAACGGAAGAATATAAAACAAAAACCCTAAATTTCACAAAAAGATGTTCGTCGTTGTACGAAGATTAGTGCATAAAAACTTACAAAACTTAAATCCACATGTGAGATAGTGTTTTTATCTAAGAAGATCGTATACCCCTGAATTCCTATAGATCTGTGGGATTGGATGAAGGAGTTCAAGTGCCCTCCGCTCTAGCGATGATCCACACAGTAGGACTACGATGATGCTCCTCAAATCGCTGCCCAAATCTCCATACCTACTATCTGAGGAGGAGAAGAGGGGAGTAGAATAGGAGGTGGCAACTAGGAAGCCCCACCCTATGGGCCTTTGGTTCCATCCTATTTATAGAGGCCTTAGTTAACTTAACCATAATGGATCCTGCCATATTGGATATTGGATCTCTATCCAATTACCCAAACTTCTTAGATTAGTGGGTCTCTACCTAATAATCTTTTATTAGCTCTTATTGGATCTTATCCATGGGATCCAATAATTCATGGGCTTATTTGATATCCAATAAGATAGGGGTTTTGACGGATATCTCATATCCGAGCCTCTACTCATCGCAATGCCTACCATATGTATGTGACCCTTTATGTCCAATATTGAGCTGGTTGTGAGTCATACCTACCATAACTTCTTCTGGCTTAGTGAATTATTATCTCTATAATAATTCACTTGACTAATCAAATGCGAATGTACTATGTCACTACGTCGTAGTCCCTAAATGATACAAGGGAATCCAATCCTTTGGACCTATCTATCCTCAGTTACCAAGTACCTATAGTCTCTCATCCATCTAATATCCCAGAGACCGTATATCGGGCATGGTGCTATCAGGCCCACACGGTTTCTCCTCGAGTCTCGCTCTGATCGAATTCTCCCGGAGAACTCTTTTTCTCTCAATCCGAATGGCATTGGCCAAGGATCTGTTTAAGCAAGAATATACAGGATATTCCTCTCATGATACTGAGAGTATATGATCCTGATAGAACCCCAAAGAAATTATATGTAGATTGATCTTTGAGGGGGATCAACCCTCGGAACGCTATAGGGGTTCCACCCTCCTAGAAGTTGGCCAAATGGTTGCAATTGCATATAGATCTTATTCCCAAAGAGATGGAGGCTATATGCATATATAGGGCTCCAAACCCTAGCCCTAGGGCTGTTTCCTAAGTGAGTTACCCCTTTTGCCCTCAAACCTAGTCGACCAGCCTAGTAAAAGGGGGCGGCGGCTAGGAAGCCCAAAGGCCCAAATATAAACCCTAGCCATTCTTCTTTATAGGATAGAAGTGGCTAGGTTGGGTTTATTACAATCTCACAAGGTGTTTATTAGTTGTTTCTTGGTTGAGTAGGACCCAACCCTGCTAGGGTCCTATCAAGCCTGCCCTCTCTAAATCAATCTTATCCTCAAGTCTAAGGTTCCATAAACTCAAGAAATTGGGTCTTCAGCTCCCCATACGATTCCCATGTGGCGTCTTCGAGTGGTAAATTATTCCAATGCACTAGTATTTTAGTAGAGGGACGTCGGTGGCGTGTTACGATACTACGGTC
Organism: Musa schizocarpa; assembly: GCA_900464855.2. NCBI lineage: Eukaryota > Viridiplantae > Streptophyta > Magnoliopsida > Zingiberales > Musaceae > Musa > Musa schizocarpa. The sequence goes on from LS990919.1 coordinate 14,795,065, forward strand.
AAGGATGGCTTGTGGTTGGGCTTGAATATCTCCATCATCAGTAGTGTTGGGCAGTTGGATCTAGGATGACTCGTGTTATCCCAACTTGGGCTTCAGGTATGACACGTGGAAGACAAGGTGAATTTTGGCATCCTCAAGCAATTTAAGTATATACGTCATGGCTCCAATATACTCTATGACCTGATAAGGCCTATAAAAATATTGGAATAGGTTCATGGAGGCTCATGTGTTAATGGAGAGTTGCTTGTATGACTATATACGAAGATAAACCCAATCTCCTATTGAAAACTCTCTTTCGCTTCGTCGTGTGTCATTTTGCTGCTTCATTCTAGCTTGAGCGGTAGAGAGATTATCCTTTAGCAGCTGTAGAATTTTATCCCTGTCAATTAAATCTTGGTCGACCTGATCTACCTTAGTTGAGTTAATTATATACTTTGGAATCACAGGGGCTGACCGACCATACAATGCTTCATATAGGACACATTTTGTAGATGAATGATATGTAGTATTATATCACTATTCGACCCAGGGATGATATGTTATGTAGTATTATGCTCATCTAAACACCTATTCACCACCTTTGTTTGGCCGTTAGTTTGTAGATAATATGTTATGCTTATCTTGAGTTTGGTGCCTTGTAACTGAAATAACTCGATCCAAAATTTACTATTGAAGACCATGTCATGGTCACTTAAAGTGGACTTTGGCATTTCATACAGTTTAACAATATTTTCTATAAAAATCTTAGCAATATTAGTAGCAGTGTAGGGATTTCACATAGCACAAAAATGAGCATATTTTGTAAGTCGATCAACCACCACGAGGATTATGCTTTTACCTTTGGAAGGTGACAGCCCTTCGATGAAGTCCATGGAGATGTCATTTCACACCGAGTCTGGTATAAGTAGTAGTTGTAGCTTCCCTGGACTCGCCATTGTTTCACCCTTTTGCTGTTGACAGACATCCAAATTGTGCCACATATTCAGAAATAATTTTTTTTCATCCCTCTCCAATAAAAATTTTGCTTCACTCTTTTGTAGGTTCTTAGAAATCTGGAGTGTCCTACTGAAGGTGTGGAGTGTATTTTGTGCAGGATGATTTTGATGCAAGGGGAGTTGGGTATAAGCACAATGCGACCTTTGTAGTGTAGATCCCTCAAATCCCAAGTATAGTATGATATTGTGCTTGGATCCTCCTCCAATTTTTCTATGATGTTGTTGATCTCTAGATCCTTCTTCCATTCCTCCTTAATATCCTCGAGAAACCAATGGTAGGAAGGGAGATGGCTAAAAATTTAGCTTGCTCGGGTAGCCGTGAGAGTGCATCTGCTATAACGTTTTCTTTCGCTTTTTTTGTAAATAATTTTATAATCAAATACTAGAAGTTTGGTTACCTATTTTTGCTGCAAGGGGATAATATCTTCTGCTCCAAGAAGCACTTGAGGCTTATATGGTTGGTTTTAATTTAAAATCGTCGGTCGATTAGGTAGGGTCTTCACCTCGTTATTGTGTTCACAATGGTGAGCATATCCTTATCATATATTGACATTTTTTGATAGGAGGGAGACAATACCTTGCTAGTGTATATGAGTGGTCGACCATCATGCATAAGAACAACTCCAATTTTGACTTCAGATGTGTCAGCCTCAATGATGAAGGGTCGACGGAAATCTAATAACGCTAGCACCGGCGTCGTCGTCATGGCTGCCTTAAGTTTGTCGAAGATAGCAGAGGCTTTGTCAGACCATTGGAAGGCATCTTTTTTCAGTAGAGAAGTGAGGGGTGCACTGATCTTCCCGTAGTCCTTCACTTTTCGATAGTAGCCCATTAGTCCAAGGAACCTGCGCAGTAATTTCACATTTGTAGGTTTCGACCAGCCCTGCATTGCTTCAATTTTTGTTGGGTCTACTGCCACTCTTTCTTCTGATATTATGTGTCTAAGGTACTCTATTTTTTGCTAGAGAAAGCTATACTTTGGTTACTTAACAAAATAAATATTATCCCAAAGGATCGTCAAAACAATCTGTAAATGCTAAAAGTGAGTCTCAAGAGAAGGGTTATAAATGAGAATCATCGAAAAATACCAGCATAAATTTACAAAGAAGGCTTCAAAAAATATCATTCATGAGACTTTGGAAAGTTGAAGGAGCATTAGTGAGTCCAAAAGGTATTACCAAGAATTCATAATAGTCATTATGTGTACAGAATGTCGTCTTCATATACCCAAATTTGGTGGTAACTGGATCGGAGGTCTAACTTCATAAAGACTCGAGCTCCTTTTAACTCATCAAGAAGTTCATTCACCATTGGTATTGGGTACTTGTCCTTGACGGTGGTCTCATTTATGTTAGGATCGAGTCGACACTGAGAGGGGGGATGAATTAGTGCAACGGTTAAAAACATTGATTTTGAAAATCTTTTGTACGTTCGATGAAAACTGATATCGGAAATGGGAGTTTAACTTGAAAGCATACGAAAAAGTGTAATGAGAAGGTAAAGTAAGTAAGGCAGTTTGCAATGAAAGAAAAGAGATTAAAGTAAATACAAATCGAGTTTTATAGTGGTTCGGTCGTCGTGACCTACATCCACTCCCGATTTCTCTTCCATCGAGGCCACCGGCATCCATTAATGGTCTTCCTTCAATAGGTGAAAACTACATTCTTACAACTCTATTCTCTTTTTGACAAGCTCAGGAGAGAACTTTTATACCTCTCTTTTAGACCTAGACCTCTCTTCTCCCTTTAGAAGAACTTTCTAAATACTAAGAAGAATGGACTCTACTCTTTAAGAGAGATTACAATTTTTACTCAAGGATTCTTTCCCCCTTTTAAACTCACTTTCTTACTGTCCCAAGCAGGAAAGAGTAGGGTATTTATAGGCCCTAAATAGATTCAAATTTGGAGCCCAAAATTTAAATCCTTGAGATTTTGGGGTACAGGCGGTACTACCGCCTAACACCATTGAAGACTGAGTTTTTGAGTTTTCCAACTCATAGATGGGTCCACCGCCTAACCCAACTTTTGGGTTACTGAATAGGCCCTCCAATGAGCCCAAATTGGTCCCAAATAAGGCCCAATTAGCCCCTAATTGAGTTAGCATGATTACACCAAAAGCTAACTCAATTAGTCCCTTAAACTACTTTGATCTTAGACAAATGATTACAAAGCATGAATACTTTGTTCGGCATATCATTGGTTCATCTAGCGCTCGTTCGATCCTTCGACGCATTGTCCTCTCCTTCGAAGTATTGCCCAATCGGTATGTTGACTCCTGCAACTTTCGATCTCCTTGGCGCAATGTCCGATCCTTCATCCCGATGCTCGAATTCACGGCATGAGCCTTCTGCTGACACGTCAACCGATGTTCCGACCTGACGTCTAATCTTCTTACATGTTCACTCCGGCCCAATGATTCCTCCTACTTTAATCAATTTGCCTCTCCTTGATCGAAGCTAGTCTTGTGTTACTCGAAACGTAAATTAGATGACTAACACATCAATTGATTTCATCATCAAAATCCGAGATTCAACAATCTCCCCCTTTTTGATGATGACAACCAATTGATGACGGAGTTTAAACTAAACTCCTCCTATCAATATGTTGTATTGATAGAATCTTTGAATTCAAAAAATTATAAATATTTTACCATTGCATGCATCACGAATATTGAAAGACCCAATTAATCATCATATCATTGTATGCAACATAAACTCATGCATAATCAAAATATCCAAGTACTTCATCCCATACATGATTGTCATCATGACTTCTCCTCCTTTGTCATCAACAAAAAGGAGAAGTGCAACTTTCAAGATTTAGAGATATAAGCTTAGGAATTTAGCAAATTTCCCATCACTTTAGAGCATGCAAGCTAGTGAGTTCTTTCTCTTTTGAGAAGTGTAATTTTTGCTTCCTTTGCAATGTTTAAGCTAGCAACTCTAGCAAGTTTTACATCATGCAAGCTTTTACATCATTTTAAAAAATGTAAACTAGCAATATTTGAGTTGTTCAAGAAAGCAACATTTGCTTTTTGAAATATGCAAGTTAGCAATCTTTGCTTCTCTTTTGAGATGAGCAAGCTAGCATGTTTTTGTATCTTCTTGAATTGTGCAAGCTAGCAAATCTTTCTCTTTTGATATGTGCATACTAGCAATTTTTTCTCCCTCTTTCTCATTGGCAAAAAGAAGGGAATAACAATACAATGATGTAATTCATTTCCCTTTATATCAATTTACAATTTATGACAAAGATAAAGTATCATTCTTATTGCAATATGTCATAATTGAGGTAAACCTTGAATTCAAATTGATTTTAAGTCAAAATAATTTTAATCATGATTCACATCATATGAAATACATCATATATATCATCATAATAAAATCATAAGTATTACATGCATCATTCCAAATCATAAATATTTCACATCATGATGATATCAAAATGTCAAATTACATCACATCCTACCATGCATAATCATAACTTCTCATTTGTATGTATCAACATGATATCATGAGTATTTCATACATAATTCCATATCATCACATGAAGAATATCAAGAAAAATTAATTGGGTGATGAGATAAACAATTCATGAATATAAGAAATTGTACATAAAAATCATATCATGAAAGATAAAATATCAAAGATTATGAAGGATTAAGTCATGAATACTAAATGACATGATTTATCTTGACAAATCTCCCTTTTAGTAAATAACAAAAACGAAACATGGGAGTTCAAAAATAAGATCTTGATTTATAGAAAAAATTCAAGTATCAATATCAAGAATTCAAATTCATGATATCGATAAAGACATTGCTAAAGCAAAAGGTGTCGAGAGAATACATAAAGGATCTCGATTCATGTTTAATATCTTTCAATTCAATATGAATCATAAAAATTGTAATTCTAAAAAATCATAATTCATTTGGATAGTAGATAGCAAAAAGAAACATCGAGGATAAAAGATCTTGATTCATATAGGGTAAATCTCAAGTTATAAATATCGAGAAATCAAGATAAAAATCATAGTTAGATGAAACTAATCCAAATTCAAATCAACAAGTCATCAAAATCACTTTCACGAGATTTAAAATGGCATAAATAACTTTATCAATCTCTTAGTGAAAAATAAAAAATATAGAGAAAATTTTTTTCAAGAAAAATACTTTCCTTTTTTTAGTTGTTTCAATTCATGTGATTTATTTCATAGAAGCATTCCTTTTTCATTTATACTAAATAAAAACATGCATCAATATTTAAAACCGAAAAAGAACTTTCATTATGGTAAAAATTGATAATCCATAAATTACAAGAATCATCATACATAATTTCAAAATATAAACTCATTAATCATGATTTCAAATCATCATTACATTATTTCATCAAGCATGAATTTATAAAAATATTTTCAATCAAAATCGAAAATCATCAATTTAGATACACATTATTTTTTCTTAAAAACATACATAGGATTAATCATTAGATTTAAATCTAACATTTTGTTGTATTTTCATAAAACATACAATTGTCATTATCATTTTCAAAATTAACTAAAAAAAGAAAAGCATGATCCCCTTTTATTTATTTATTTAATATTTTTTTACTAACTAATTTAAAAGCAACATATGAAATGCATCAAGTAATTTTAAAATAAACTAAGGGAGTTTTGTTTGAGTTTTTTACCTCATTGTCGAGAGTCACCAAAGTAAAGTTTGTCGTTTTGTCTTCATCGATTTGCTCTTTGGATGCACTCGTTTAATCCTAAGTCACTTTAAGTGCTCTCTTCTTCTTTGACAATTTTTTTTTAAGTTCATTTTTATTCTTTAATTCTTGTTTAATGAACTTTTTAAGTTTTCTAGTGAGAAGTTCAAGTTCATCGTCACTTGAGCTTTCGTTTGAGTGGTCTTCATTTGTTCTAAGTGACAAATCCTTCCTATTCTTTGGAAGATTATTCTCATATTCATTTTGTGCCATGCAACTCATTTTATAGGTCATTAAAGACCCGATAAGTTCTTCAAGAGGGAAAGTATTCAAATCCTTAACCTCTTGAATGACCGTTAATTTAGGATCCTAAGTTTTAGAAAGAGATCATAAAACTTTATTAATAAGTTCAAAATTCTAAAAACATTTGCTAAGAGCTTTTAAGCCATTGATGACATCTGTAAAATGGGTGTACATATCAACAATGGTTTTATATAGCTTCATTCGAAATAGTTCAAAATCATACATCAAAAGATTTGTTGAATCTGTTGAATCTCGGATTTTGATGATAAAATCAATTGATAGGTTATTTGATCTAATCCATATTATTGAGTTAAGTGTGCAGGATTAACTACGATAAACAGAAAACACAAAGCAAGAATACCGGAGTCGAGTTTGATGAACCTTTAAGAGTTCGATGAATCATTCGGAGATGTCTTTGGAACCAACCGAGAAGAAATCGGGAACTGTTTGGAAGTTCGCCAAGAGATCGTCGGAGGTTCGCAGAGATCACCGAAAGTCTCAGCTACTCTTTAAAGTCATCACAAGTTCGAGCGTGCTTGGACCCCGTCGAAGGAAGTTCGTCGAAAAGCTCGTCGAACAAAACTTGACGTTCAAGGGTTAATAAATTGCTTAAGATGTGTTTTGTTATGTAGTTCACTTGTAATTAGGATTAGGATTAAGAAGATAAGCCTATATCCTGGTTAGGGGCCAACTGGGGCCAAAGTCGAGTTGGTTTGGGCTAAAAGAAAGCCAAACCAAGTGAATCGGAGAGCCAGCGGCGGTGGCACCGCTTTGGTTGGAAACAGGCACAAAGACCCAAAGAGTGCTGGGCGGTGACACCCTCTGAGCTGGGCGGTGGCACCATGGCACCAGACTATTCTGAACGGTGGCACCGCCAAAGATCGGGAACCCAAAGAGGATTTGAATTTTGGAGCCCAAATTTTAGAGCCCAAAATTGAATCCTCTTGAGGCCTATAAATACCCCTCAAATCTCAGCTGAGATTACAACCTTTGAGCAGCAAGAGTTTGAGAGAAAGATCTTAGAAAAGTGTTAGCTTGCTTTGCGTTTCAATTTGCTAGTGTTCACCTCATCTCTTCTCTAAAATCTGTAAGAGAGTGAACTGCTTGTAAAGAGTTGTAAGAGGGGTATTTACCCTTCCATTTCAAGAAGCTTGCTAGTGGAAGGTGGGAGCCTCATCGAAGAGGGGCCTCACAAGTGGAGTAGGTCATTTGACCGAACCACTCTAACATCGACGTGATCTGTGGTTTTGCGTTTCATTATTGTTATTTATATTATTGCAAATCTTCTTATATGCTCTAGTTCCTTATTACTTTTGCTGCATATTTAAGAATACGCTTTCAAGTTTAAACTTGTCAAGTTCAAGTCTCTCTTCATCTAAAAGATTTTTTCAGAAACCCAAGTTTTTATCCGCTGCACTAATTCACCCCCCCCCCTCTTAGTGCTGCTCGATCCTAACAATTTGTATCAGAGCAAGGTTATCTCTCATATTTGGTTTAATACCCAAGAGAGATGGCTTACTCCGGCATGCAAGAGGGCCATTCTATCACTCGTCCACCTATGTTTAATGGGTCGGATTACATGTTATTGGAAGACTTCTGGATGAGGATCTTCCTTATTTCTATGGATTTCGAGCTTTGGACTATTGTTGAAAATGGATTTCAAAAAATCTTCTCTTCCGATGAGCGAATGGAATGAATCGGAGAAGAAGGTTTTTGCTTTAAATGCAAAGGCTATGAATGCCTTGTTTTGTGCACTAGACAAAAAAACGAATTTAATCAGATTTAAATTTGTGATTCGGCTTTTGATATTTGGAGAACTCTTGAAGTCACTCATGAAGGCACTAGCCGAAGTGAAAGAGTCCAAAATCAACATTCTTGTGCACTCTTACGAACTTTTCCGAATGAAACCAAGTGAGTCCATCTGGAGACATGTACACCCTGTTCTACGGATGTCATCAATGGACTCAAAGCTCTTGGTAAAGATTTTACTAACTTTGAACTAGTAACTAAAATCTTAAGATCCCTCCCTAAAAGTTGGGATCCAAAAGTTACGGCCATTCAAGAGGCCAAAGACCTTAAAATATTTCCTCTTGAAGAACTCATTGGGTCTCTAATGACCTACGAATGACATGTCAAGCTCATGACGAAGCTCGAGAACCCCCTTCCAAAGAACAGGAAGGATATGGCACTCAAATCACAAGAAGACCACTTGAAAGGAACATCAAGTGATGAGGACAAAGGACAATGACATTGCACTTTTGACTCAAAAAATTCAAAAAATATTTAAGGAAGAACAAATTTAAAAATAATACAAAAAAAATAAATTTGAACAAAAGAAGGACCAAGTGATTTGCTATGAATGCAAAAAATCGGGACACTACAAGAACGATTGCCCTCAAGCCAAAAAAAAGAGAACACCAAAGAAGAAGGCTCAAGGCAACATGGGATGACTCAAGCACATCCAAAGAAGAGGAGTCCAACACCGAAAGCAAGTTGCTCACTACGCCCTAATGGCCTTGAAGAAGAGGTAACGGATTTAATTAATGCAGATTTACCTTATCATGATTTATTAAATGCTTTCCATGAGTTATTTGATGAATGTAAGACAATTAGTAGAAAATACAAATTGCTAAGAAAAGGAGCATGATAGTCTTACGTGTGCTTTTGATAAATTAAAAACTGAATATCATGATTGTCTAGCTCAATGTGTTAAATGCCATGATTTAGAAACTCTCCAAAATGAGAACTTAGTACTTAAGGACACCTTGAAGAAATTCGAGGTAGGTAGCAAGTCCTAAACATGATCCTTACAAATAAGGGTCACGTTCCTAAAAGAGTGGAATCGGATTTGTGAGAAGTACTCACCAAAAATCCAACCACCTTCGTTAAAGGTCCTATCTTACATGTTCAACATCAAAGCAATTGCAACTTTTGTTGCAAATATGGACATATAACTTACCAATGTCCATTCAAGAAAATTAGTCCGAACAAATTGATTTGGGTTCCTAAAGGAACCATGATCAAGTCTATGCAACATGATAAACAAGTTAGATTGGTTTTGAGGCACCCAAAAGTAAATGGGTACCTAAAAATAATTCCTTCTTGTAGAAACATACACCATCACATGCTAGGAGCAAAAGATGGTATCTTGATAGTGGATGCTCAAGGCATATGACCGAGATCCATCCCAATTCACCAAGCTCACTAGCATGGATTTTAAGGGCTATGTCACCTTCGGAGACAACAACAAAGGCAAAATCATTGGCAAGGGAACCATAGGTAACAAATCAAGTTTTTCCATTGATGATGTGTTACTAGTTGATGAATTAAAACATAATCTATTGAGCATTAGTCAATTATGCGATAAAGGTTATATCGTTAGATTTGAATCAAATATATGCATTATTGAAAAACCAAATCATAACATGACTATGATTGCTTTAAAACAAAATAATGTCTATACCATCAATCTTGATGAACTAAGTAATGAAATGTGTTTCTCCTCCCATAAATGATGATGCTTGGCTTTGGCATAGGAGATTAGGCCATGCAAGCATGAAAACAATATCTAAAATCTCATCTCAAGAATTAGTACGAGGGATTCGAATATAAAGTTTATTAAAGATAAGGTATGCGATGCATGTCAACTAGGGAAACAAATAAAAACAAGCTTCAAACCAAAAAATCAAATTAGCACCACTAGACCGTTACAATTGATCCATTTGGACTTATTTGGACCAATTGATACAACAAGTCTAGGTGGAAGCAAATATGCTTTTGTGATTGTGGATGACTACTCTAGATATACTTGGACCTATTTCTTAGCTCACAAAAAGTGATTGTTTCAAGTGTTTCTCAAAATTTTGTAAACTCACTCAAAACGAAAAAAGGGTTCATGATTTCATCAATTGAGAGGATCATGGTGGCTTAATTTCAAAACCATGACTTCCAAAATTTTTGTGAAGTTAATGGATACAATCATAACTTCTCCACTCCGAGAAATCCCCAACAAAATGGAGTAGTTGAAAGAAAAAAATAGAAACCTACAAGAAATGGCAAGAACTATGCTAAACGAACATAGTTTACCTAAGTATTTTTTGGGCGAAAGTTTAAATACGGCTTGCTACATCATGAATAGAGTCCTAATAAGACCTTCCTTATCAAAAACTCCCTATGAATTATGGAATAACAAAAAAACCAAATATTTCCTATTTTAAAGTTTTCGGTTGTAAATGCTTTATTTTAAAATGAAAGGGATGCCTTAGGAAAATTTGATGCAAAAAATCGATGAAGGCATTTTTCTTGGTTACTCTTCCGTTTCAAAAGCTTTTCGGGTTTTTAATAAAAGAACCTTAGTAATTGAAGAGTCTATTCATGTAGTTTTTAATGAAGTCTCAAATTTTAAGAAAAATGATTTTGATGATGATCTTGGTTTTGATAATTTGAATTTAAATGAACCCCCCCTCCTCAAAATAGCAACTTGGATGCACCTTCTTCCTAAATTTCCTTACCTAAGGAATGGAAGTATATAGATGCTCATCCAAAGGAGCTAATTATAGGGGATACATCTAAAGGGGTTCAAACTCGTTCCTCTTTCAAGAATTTTTTATGCTTAATGCTGCCTTTCTCTCTCAAATTGAACCTAAGTGCATTGACGAGGCCATAAAAGATGATTTTTGGATTATTGCAATGCAAGAGGAACTGAATCAATTTGAGAGAAACAAGGTGTGGGAGCTTGTTCCTAGACCTAGTGACCATTTAGTCATTGGTACTAAGTGGGTCTTTAGAAACAAGCAAGATTTAAAATGGTATCGTGGTTAGAAACAAGGCTAGATTAGTGGCCAAAGGTTTCAACCAAGAAGAAGGTATCGATTACGAAGAAACCTTCGGCTCCCATGGGCTCGATTAGAAGCCATAAGGATGCTCCTTGCCTATGCTAGTAGTTATAATTTTAAACTATTTCAAATGGATGTCAAAAGTGCCTTCTTGAATGGTTTTATTTCCGAAGAAGTATATGTCGAACAACCTCCCGGATTTGAAAATTCTCTTCTTCCTAATCATGTATTCAAATTGACTAAGGCTCTCTATGGCTTGAAACAAGCTCCTAGAGCTTGGTATGAAAGGCTTAGTTCCTTTCTTATTTTAAATAATTTTACCAAAGGCAAGGTTGATACTACACTGTTTTATTAAACATTTTGAAAATAATTTTCTTATTGTACAAATTTATGTTGATGATATTATTTTTGGCTCTTCGGATGAATCACTATGTGAATCATTTGCCAAATCTATGAGTCTTGAATTTGAAATGAGTTTAATGGGGAATTAACTTTCTTTTTTAGGATTACAAATCAAACAACTTAAGGATGGTATATTTCTTAACCAATCTAAATATACATTAGAATTGTTAAAACGATTTAACATGGATAATTCAAAAGCAATAAACACCCCTATGAGTACTTCGACTAAGTTAGATATGGATGAAAATAGTGAAAACTTCGATCAAAAAACATATAGGGGAATGATAGGTAGTCTACTCTACCTTACCGCTACTAGACCAGATATCATGTTTAGTGTAGGACTTTGTGCTAGGTTTCAATCAAATCCTAAACTATCTCATCTTAAAAGTGTTAAAAGAATATTTAGGTATCTTAAAGGAACTCCAAATTTAGGCTTATGGTATCCAAAATCTGAGAAATTTGATTTAATGGCCTCTGCTGGATGCGATTTTGGCGGATGTAGGATAGATAGAAAGAGTACATCCGAACATGCCAATTTTTTTAGGACATGCACTTGTTTCTTGGACTTCCAAGAAACAAAATTCAATAACACTATCTACTGGCGAAGCCGAATACATTCTTCTTGAGTGCATGCATGTGCACAAGTTGTTTGGATGAAAAATACATTGGAAGACTATGGAATTCACTTTAAAAATATTCCCATAAAATGTGATAATACTAGTGCCATATGTCTTACTAAAAAAAATCCAATTCAGCATTCTAGAACTAAGCACATCGACGTTAGGCATCATTTCATCTGTGATCATGTTCTTAACAATAATGTTGTTCTAGAATTCATCGACACGAAAGCATCAATTAGCAGACATATTCACAAAAAAGCCTTGAATGAAGATCAATTTGAATTCATTAGAAGGGAATTAGGCATGTTGAATTGTCCCTAAAATGAGCTTCCACGAAAAATGACTTCGTCCTTTTCCTTTCTTTTGTAGATTTGATTTCTTCTTTCTTCTTCACTTCAAAATGATCTATTAAAGTATAACTTATTATCTTGAGGGAAGCAAACAAAAAGGGGGAGAGGAAGAAAAATTTTTTTCTTTCCTCCACGGGATGCCAGCGGTGGCACCGCCAGATCTGGCGGTTGCACCGCCTGAGCGCTCGGGCGCCAAGCGGTGACACCGCTCGGTTTGGCGGTGGCACCGACCGAGCGACCCTTATTAACCCGAAGGGTTAGGGCCGGCGGTGACATGGCCCCCAACCCGAAGAAAGCTCTCCCATCTCCTCTAACCCTCATTCTGCCTCTTAGAAGCACTGGAGAAGGTTTCTTGGTGGTCCAAGCCTTCCATCTCTAAGCATAATCTCCATAAGGTAACACTTGAAATCCTTCCTTTTGATATCTCATTCCCTCTTTTCCTTTCTCTTTCCTTTGCTTATTTTTCACAATTTCATCATCATCTTGTCTAGATAATGGCTCCTAAGAGATCAAAAGGAAAAAGGATTGAAGGAGATTCATTTGACCATGATCTTTTTAGATCAAAAGAGGTAGCCCTTAGTTTTCCAAAATTTGAAAGACGAGGTATCCATAAGGGAAAATATGTTGACTTGGATGAACTAGAAGACTTAGATCCCATTAGGTATTTTGCACACCTAAAAGCTCTACCACTACTGCAACTAGATGAACCAATCTATCCGCGATTAGTTCGATTGTTTTATGCCAACCTATATGAGGACAATAATAGCCTAAGCACTTACCTTCTAGGAACACCCATTAGAATATTTGACAACACCATTTGTGAGCTAATTGGCATAACTGAAAAAGATAGAGGATGCTATTTTAAAGGTAAATGGGACGTCAACTCAATAGGAGCAACCTATACCGGCCCGTAGAAATAATCTTTGCAAATCCAAACCTTGATTTCCTACCCAAGAGCTGTGAACACTTACTGCCTTTCAACGCTAAAATTCTTCATCACATTATCACAAGCATCATATTCCCCAAACAATTTCATCTTGACGAAATAAGTCAAATTGAGATGAGTACCATGTATTGGATTATGACCGGTCAGGATAATTGTTTTGGGTACTCAATTCGACAACACATGCAAGATATTATGGCTAAAGATACTATGCTGCCATATGGGAGGTTAATCACTAGATTTCTTCATGCCTATGACATTTGCATCCCACCCGATGAAGAATCTATTCAAAATGATAAATATAACATAATAAATAAAAACACTTTGAAAAGACTTAGGTGCACCTTTAGCAATGGCATATGGGTTAGGCAGCCTAGAAGGACGGATCCAATTCCTACACAAATAGAACACCCCAAAACACCAATTCTTATGGGAAATGAATCTCCTCCTAGTCCTTTTTGGGCAACAACAGACTTCTTCACTCCTATTTCCTCATCCAAGATCGCATTATGGCAGAACTGTCTCACTCAAATCACAAGAAGAATCGATTCAAAATCAACAAGTTGAAATTTTGAAGACACTACGATAACCGAATGAAAAAATGGATATCATGTATCAGCATTGTGGATTACCTCCTAAGGATTAAACTGATGTATCTTTTAATTCTTCTTTTTGCTTTTAAACAACAAGTTCAAAGTTTGTCATCGATTAAACGATAACCGATCCTTCCTTTTAGATAACTACTGGTATCTTTTAAGTATGTCTTGATCCTTTTTTCTTTTGGATAAACTATTTCGGCAAATTTCAATGATAAACCTTGTTAAATGCTACTTTTTTCGATGGTTTGTCTCTTTTTTGATGACAAAAAGGGGAGAAGTGATGACCTACACCATAATGATAGCATAACTTATATGGATTACAAAAAAACTTGTGTGATATGATTGACTTATATACCTTGCAAAATCCTTGAAAATATCACAAGATTGATTGATCATATCGGGTTATGATTTGAAATATATATTGAAAATCTTTATCCTCCTCGTCAGTAAAAAATTTGTCCCTTTTCATTTAACTTATGATTTTCATATAAGTTTTGTATTCACTATTGTTTAAAAAGGATCACGATAAGCTCTACGGTTAGAACTTATCGGGTTATGCTTGAATCCAATGGGATGGAATTCAAGTGGTTTTATCTTCTCATAATATGGCATATAGATAGGGGGAGTTATGTTTAACTTCGTCATCAATTGATTGTCATCATCAAAAAGGGGGAGATTGTTGAATCTGTTGAATCTCGGATTTTGATGATAAAATCAATTGATAGGTTATTTGATCTAATCCATATTATTGAGTTAAGTGTGCAGGATTAACTACGATAAACAGAAAACACAAAGCAAGAATACCGGAGTCGAGTTTGATGAACCTTTAAGAGTTCGATGAATCGTCGGAGATGTTTCCGGAACCAACCGAGAAGAAATCGGAACTCTGTTGGAAGTTCAGCCAAGAGATCGTCGGAGGTTCGCAGAGATCACCGAGAAGTCTCAGCTACTCTTTAAAGTCATCACAAGTTCGAGCGTGCTTGGACCCCGTCAAGGAAGTTCGTCGAAAGCTCGTCGAACAAAACTTGACGTTCATGGTTAATAAATTGCTTAAGATGTGTTTTGTTATGTAGTTCACTTGTAATTAGGATTAGGATTAAGAAGATAAGCCTATATCCTGGTTAGGGGCCAATCAAAAAAAGTCGAGTTGGTTTGGGCTAAAAGAAAGCTAAACCAAGTGAATCGAGAGCTGGCGGTGGCACCGCCGGGGTCAAGGCTAAGTGACACCTCGAAATGGGCGGCACGCACCAAAGACTAACGCCGGGCGGTGGCACCGCCAAAGATCGGGAACCCAAAGAGGATTTGAATTTTGGAGCCCAAATTTTAGAGCCCAAAATTGAATCCTCTTGAGGCCTATAAAATACCCTCAAATCTCAAATGAGATTACAACCTTTTGAGCAGCAAAGAGTTTGAGAGAAAGTTCTTAGAAAAGTGTTAGCTTGCTTTCGTTTCAATTTGCTAGTGTTCACCTCATCTCTTCTCGAAAATCTGTAAGAGAGTGAACTGCTTGTAAAGAGTTGTAAGAGGGGTATTTACCCTTCCATTTCAAGAAGCTTGCTAGTGGAAGGTGGGAGCCTCATCGAAGAGGGGCCTCACAAGTGGAGTAGGTCATTTGACCGAACCACTCTAACATCGACGTGATCTGTGGTTTGCGTTTCATTATTGTTATTTATATTATTGCAAATCTTCTTATATGCTCTAGTTCCTTATTACTTTTGCTGCGCATATTTAAGAATACGCTTTCAAGTTTAAACTTGTCAAGTTCCGCTCTCTTCATACGAAAGATTTTTCAGAAAACCCAAGTTTTTATCCGCTGCACTAATTCACCCCCCCCTCTTAGTGCTGCTCCGATCCTAACAAGATTTACCTTAGAATCCTTTACTCTACTAGTGCCTTCGTGTGTGATTTGATTTTAAGTGTATGCCAAATATTGAAAGTCATTTCATAAATAGAAACACAATTAAACTCTTTTTTGCTCAAAGCACAAAATAGAGCGTTCATAGCTCTAGCATTCAAAGAAAAAGTTTTCTTCTCCAAATTATTCCATTCGTTCATTGGAGTAGAAGACTTTTGAAAATCTATTTCGATAATATTCTAGAAATTCAAATCCATAGAAAGCAAGAAAACTCTTATTCGAGTTTTCTAATATGTGTAGTCTGTCTCATTGAACATGGGAGGATGAATGATAGAAAAGCCCTCTTGAAAGCCGAAAAGAGACATTTCTCTTGGTGTTAAACCAAATGAGAAAAAAACGTGGCTCTGATACCAATTGTTAGGATCGAGTCGGCACTAAGAGGCGGGGGTGAATTAGTATAGCAGATAAAAATGTCGGTTTTGAAAATCTTTCGTATGTTCGATAAAAATCAATATTAGAAATGTGAGCTTAACTTGAAAGCATACGAAAGAGTGTAATGAGAAGGAAAAACAAGTAAGGCAGTTTGCAATGAAAGTAAAGAGCTTAAAGTAAATGCAAATGGAGTTTTATAGTGGTTCGGTCGTCGTGACCAACATTCACTCCCGATTCCTCTTCCGTCAAAGCTACCGACATCTACTAATGGTCTTCCTTCAATAGGCGAAGACCAACCACCTTCTTACAACTCTATTCTCCTTTTGATAGGCTTAGGAGAGAACCCTTATACCTTTCTTTTAAACCTAGACCTCTCTTCTCCCTTTAGAAGAACTTTCTAAATACTAAGAAGAAGGGACTCTACTCTTCAAGAAAGATTACAATTTTTACTCAAGGATTCTTTTCTCCTTTTTAAGTCACTTTCTTACTATCCCAAGAAAAAAAGAGTGGGGTATTTATAGGCCCCAAATGGATTCAAATTTGGAGCCCAAAATTTAAATTCCTGAGATTTCAGGGTACGGGCGGTACCATCGCCCAGTCTGGTAGTACCACCGCTTGACACACTGTCATTGGGCGGTACCACCGCCTGACAGCATTGAAGATCGGGTTTTTCAAGTTTTTTAACTCATAGGCAGTTCCACCGCCTATTCTGAAGGTGCCACCACCTGACTTAACTTTTAGGTCACTAAATGGGTCTCCTAATGAGCCCAAATAAGGCCCAATTGGCTCCTAATTGAATTAGCATGATTACACCAAAAGCTAACTCAATTAGTCCCCTAAACTACTTTGATCTTAAATAAATAATTACAAAGCATGAATCCGTTGTCCAGCATGTCATTGGTTCATCTGGCACTCGTCCAATCCTTTGACGCATCGTCCTCTCCTTCAGTGTATTGCCCAATCGGCATGTTGACTCCCGTAACTTCTAATCTCCTTAGCGTAATGTCCAATCCTTTGGCCGATGCCCGAATTCATGGTATGAAACTTCTGCTGATACGTCGACCGATCCTCCGTCCCGACGTTCAATCTTCTTATATGTTCACTATGGTCCAATATCTGATTCCTCCTGCTTTAATCAATTTGCCTCTCCTTGATTGAAGCTAGTCCTACATTACTCAAAACGTAGATTAGATGGCTAACACATCAATTGATTTCATCATCAAAATCTGAGATTCAATAATTTAAAGCTCGGTAGTCGATGCACATCTGCCAAGTTCCGTCCTTCTTGCGTACAAGTAGCACCAGTGAGGAATAGGAGTTGCAACTTAGCCGAATCATTCCTATTTCAAGCATCTCCTTTACAATCTTTTCAATTTCATCATTTTAGAGGTGAGGATAATAGTATAACTGAGTTTTCGCTAGTGGTTTTCCTGGAAGAATTAGAATCTGATGGTCATGTTGCTGAGTAGGAGGAAAACTGCGCGGTTCAGCAAAAACATCAACAAATTCAGTTAGCAATTGGGCAATATATTGACCTTCAATTTCTATTTTCTTCCCCTCTAGTGACTGCTGGAGATGCATAAAAAAACCACCATTTACCTTATGTAAAACTTTCTCCATTTGTTGGGTCGAAATGGTGGTTACGTTGCTTCCGCGCTTCCTAGGATGATCTGTTTGCCTTTACAGTAGAATTTCATAATTAATTTGGAAAGGTTTCAAGAGATGTCACCTAGCGTTGTCAGCCATTCTATGCCAAGTATGACCTCATAATCATCAATTGGTTGGAGGAAAGTCGACGATAATTTCTTGGTCTTGCAGTAATAGTTTCACCTACGGTCATCTTTGGTCACACTTTAGGATTCTGCCATCGGTGACCTTTACGTCAAACTTGCTGCAACCTTCTATATAGAGCACCATCTGAGCAACAACCTTACTATTTAGGAAGTTATTAGTGCTGCCTGTGCCGATGAGAACAATGATCGGTTATTGTTTGAGAAGGCATCCAACTTTCATCGTTTGCGGGTTTGAGTAGCCGGCTAGCACATGTACCATAAAGTCGATCAATTATGGCTCTTCTTTCGCATCTTCTTCTACATGTTTAAGGCTCTCTTCTGGATATTCAATGACCTCTTCTTCTACTAGTTCAATCATAAGAAGTCTCTCTTTTTTACAATGATGCTCGCGGCTCCACGGCTTGTCGCAATGTCAACATAACCCCTCTGCAGATTGCTTCTGAAGCTCTTCTCTTGTCAACTTTTTTGGTGTCGGTGTTAGGATCAAGAGCACTAAGAGGGGGGGGGTTGAATTAGTGCAGCGAAAAACTTTCGACGATTAAAACTACATTCGTACGATAAAAACGATTTCGGTATTAAAGCCGATTCGTAAATAACTTTAACTTGTGATCAAGTGAGATGCAGTTAAAGCAAAGATATAAAGGCAGCTTATAGTTATGATGGAAATCAGAATGTAAGTGCAAACTGAAATATAATGTTCGTACGATAAAACTGATTTCCGTCTTAATGCCGATTTGGAAAATACTTAACTATGAAAATGTTCGTAAATGAGCAAAAGGCAGTAAGCATGTCTTGACTCCGGTGTAACTCCCAACGTGATCATAGTCTTGACTCCGGTGCAACTCCTACTGCATGTCTTACTTCCATCATAATTATTCCTATACATGTAAAAAAAAACTTCGATCGAGATAATTAATCCTAAGCAATTAACCAAGTTGTCCGGCATGTCATTGGTCCCTCGACGCTTCGTCCGATTATTTGGCACATCGTCCTCTCCTGTGGCCTATAACCCAATCGGCCAGTTGACTCCGCAACTTCGATATCCTTGGCATAATACCCACTCTTCTTGGCCTGATGCCCAAGTCCACGACCCGAAGTCTTTTGTCGATACGTCAACCGATCCACCGGCCTGACGTCCAATCTTCTGACATGTTCCTCCGGCACAATATGATTTTTCCTGCTTTAATTGTCTCATCCTGATCGAAGCATCCTGCATCACTCAAAACGCAGATTAAAACATAAACACAATTATCAATTGGTTTCATCATCAAAATATGAGATTCAACAATCTCCCCCTTTTTTATGATAACAACCAATTGATGACGAAGTTAAACTTAACTCCCAGAGTTTAAACAAACTCCCCCTATTAATATGACATATTGATAGAACCTTGAATTCAAACTGAATTCAAGTCATTGCAATATTCATCATGAATACTTGCAACACGTCATCATGACTGGGGTTTATATAAGCCCCAAACTGGTTTGAATTTGGAGCTAAAAAATGTCACCTCCCGGATTTCTGGGGTCCTGGTAGTACTACCTCCTGACTAGGGTGGTACAACCACCTGGCAGCTCGAAGATTGAGCCTTTGGGCGGTGCCACCGTGTGACAAGGGCAGTTACACCGCCCAGTCTCGCTCAGAGAGTGAGCCCAGGCGGTGCCACCGCCTGACTAAGGCGGTTGCACCTCTTGGCAGAGCCCAGAGACCGAGCTCAAGCGGTTCCACCGCCTGTCAGGGGCGGTTGCACTGCCCAGCCTAGCTCGGAGACTGAGCCCTGGGCGATGTCACCGCTGGCCAAGAAATCTGGGTCTGAATGGGCTGATCCATTCGGCCCAATTTGGGTCTATCAAGGCCCAATTGCCCCAAGATTAAGTTAATGGGATCACCTCTCATTTCTAACTTAATCATCGTACTAACTACGATATTTCTTAAGATATTTACTGTAACTTGCTCCAGTGCATCAATCGCTTCTTCCAGCGAGCTTCCGACGAACTTCTGTCGATCATCCGATAAACCCTCGGTGATGCTCCTGCGGATTTCAGGCAAACTTTTGGACTTGCGACGATCCACTTGGCGAGTTCCGACAAGCTTCTTTGGCAAGCTCCTGGACTTCTCGGATTTGTTCCCGTAGAACCTCCGACGACCGTCCGAACTTCCGTCGAACTCTCAAACTCCCAAAGTGATCATAGTCTTAACTCCAGTGCAACTCCTACTGCATGTCTTACTTCTATCATAGTTAATCCTGCACATGTAAAACAAAACTTTGATCGAGACAATTAATCGTAAGCAATTAACTAAGTTGTCCGGCATGTCATTGGTCCCTCGACGCTTTGTCTGATTATTCGGCACATCATCCTCTCTTGCGGTCTATTGCCCAATCGGTGAGTTGATTTGGCACATTGTTAGGATCGGAGCGGCACTAAGAGGGGTGAATTAGTGCAGCGGTGAAGTCACGATAAACTTTTCAATGATTTAAACACTTTTCAAAAACTTCAGATGCGATAAAAACAGGGTTTCGTTTAAAACCGTTTTCGATTATGCGTTTTAACTTGAAGAGATAAGTAAGACGGAGACAAAGCAGTATAACATTAAAGTGCAAATGGTTTGCAGTAATATAAATGACAATAAGTAAATGCAAACCAGAGATCATGCCGATTTTACAGTGGTTCGGTCAAATGACCTACATCCACTTGCGAGACCCCTCTTCGATGAGGCTCCCACCTTCCACTAGCAAATCTCTTGAAAAGGAAGGGTAAATACCCCTCTTACAACTTTTACAAGCAGTTCACTCTCTTACAGATTTTCAGCAAGAAAGAAGGAGGTGAACACTAGCAAATTGAAAACAAGACTAGCAAAGACTCTTCTAAGACTTTTCTCTCAATCAATTGCTTCTCAAAAAGTTGTAATCTCAGTTGAGATTTGAGGGGTATTTATAGGCCTTAAGAGAATTCAAATTTGGGCTCCAAATTTGAATTCTCGTTGGGTTCCCGATGTTGGCGGTGCCACCGCTTTGTCGATTCGACAATGGACAATGGTGGCGGTGCCACCGCCAATGGCGGTGCCACCGCCCAGCTCTCAGTGCTGGTGCCACCGCCACCGCCTAGGCCAATTCAGCTCACCGGTTGGGCTCCAAACTTGGCCCAAACTAGTCGAACTTCGGGCCCAATTGGCCCCCTACTTGGGTTATAGGATCAACACCTAATCCTAACCCTAATTAACATGCTAACTACGAATTTAAAGATATTTTCTAAGCTATTACAAAGTTAAGTAAGTCAAGACTTCTTTCAAGTGAGCTTCCAATAACTTCCGAATGGTCTTCCGATAAATTCTCGGAAACCATTCTGCGGACTCCCGGCAAGCTCCTAGACTTCACGATTTGATCTTGGCGAGTTCCAACAAGCTTCTTCGGCAAGCTCCGCGAACTTCCAACGAACCTTCTGGCGAGCTTCCGAAAAACCATTCGGCAAGCTCCCTACTCATTCTCGGCTAGTTCCGGCAGCATTCCCGACGAACCTTCGGACTTCCGTCGAACTCTCGAACTCGTAACAAATCCTTTGCGATGGACTCCGACACTTTGTTTCGCTTTATGTCTGCTAGTCATAGGTGCCCAGCAAGCCAATCACGTGAGTGATGGCACGTGTGACTTGATACAGAATCTTTTTGGCGTATATCACTTTATAACTATTGCATAAATGCATATATATATTGTGATGTCCTTGGATTTGTGCAATGGGAATCAGATCGTGATGAGATCACGATAATGAGATCGATTCACCTTTAAACACATATCCTAAATAATCCCGGTCATAGGTTACTCGAGAGGGACATCGTGATAACCGGATAGGCCGGTGTGTTTGTATACCGTCTATATGATGGATGCAAATTGGTCTCATAGTTGCTCGTGTAGGGACACTAGGGATACAAGATGCAGTGCTCATTGGAGAATGAGTTCACCGATTGATCCGGCTTACGGAATCTTTGGATGGTTGATGATGCCTTATTGTTAGACAAAGAATTCCGTAGTCCTAGTGGTGTATCTGGTCCCTTAGACTTGAGACACCAAGGATGTCCTGTATGAGTGCTCCACTCTTTGATACCGAGACTTATAGGTTTGGCTGTCCCGGATCTAGTACAGTTTGGTCATTGGGAATGGTAGTCAACCCTTACGAGGGGCTATTGAGTGTCGATAGAGGATCATCCACTCTCGGCGTCATGAGAGGAATATCCCATGTGTTCTTGCTCGCACAAATCCCCGGCCGGGGTCATTCGGGTTGAGAGAGAAAGAGTTCTCCTAGGGAGAATCCGATTAGAAGCGAGACTTCGAGTAAACCGTATGGGGTCCGACAACACCATGCTCGATATACGGTCTCTCGGATATTAGATGGATGAGTGACTATAGGTACATGGTAATCGAGGACGACACAGTCCCAATGGATTGGATTCCCCAGATATCGTCAGGGGACTACTGGCGTAGTGGCCTGGCCTAGTACGTCCGTAGTCGATGAGTCGAGTGAATTATTACAGAGATAATAATTCACCGAAAGTTAGAAGGAGTTCGACAGGTATGACTCACGGCCCAGCTCGATATTGGCCCTAGAGGGTCACACACATATGGTAGGCATTGCGATGAGTAGAGGTTCGGATATGAGATATCCGACGGAGCCCTTTGTCTTATTGGATGCAGATCCAATACCCACTAGGGAAGGACCCATTAGGGTTTGACACGGATCTCTATAAATAGGAGGGATTCACAGCCTCATAGGCTAGAGTCTTTGCTTGCCTTTCCTATTCTCCTCTCCTCTCCCACCTCGAGAGGCACGGAGTTTTGAGGAGGGTCGTCATGCAACCCCCCGCTGTGGATCACCGCTAGAGGAGGAGGACGCTTGACCTCCTTCACCCTCTCCTAAGGATCTGCAAAGGAAACAGATATATCTGATCTCCCTAGGTAACACAATCTCTATCTGCGCAGTTTTGTGTTTTCTTGGATTTTTGCGACCAATCTTCGCATCGACGACGAACATCTTTTTTTATGAATCGAGGATTTTTGTTTTCTTGTTCTTCCGCTCGCGCATATGATGTCCCCCTTGATTTCCCAACAGTGGTATCGAGCCAGGTTGTTCGTGCGAATGATTGGTTTTTTGAACTGCGTGTGTTGTGTTTAGGAAAAATTTTGACGTCAAAATCGTTGACGCAAAAGCGAGAAAGGGCAGCAACAGTTGCTGCCCTCGATCTCGCGCATGCATGCAGCAAACCGGCCGGCAGCGCAAGTGTTTGTCTACTGCAAAGCCGGTGTTGTGGTCCGCTTATGCGGCTTCTTTCAGCTTCCGGCGGGGTCACCTGGCCACCCGGCGCGAATGGCGGCAGCGCGCGACGCCGTCATGCGAACACGACGCCACCGCCCATGCTCCCGCTGGCGAAAACCCCCACATGGGCGGCCGCTGGCCGGGACAAAGACCGCATGGGAGGCAAGCCCCCGGCGAGGCACCCACCCGCGATGGCGTCGCCGCCGCCAAAGCGTCGCCGCTGGGCGAGGGCGATGCCCTCGCCCGCGCCCAGCGGTGGTGCGGCGGCGGCAGCGAGCAGAGGGAATTAGGGTTTTGGGCAAAAGGACAGTTTTGCCCGGTGAATTTGAGAAATTCCAGTTTATCTTTTGTCCAAATTATGAAAATACCCTTAGGAATTGAAAAATTCCCTACATGTCCCCGATTTCAGAAAAAATATTAATTAATTAAAAGGTTTAGTTGATTATTATTTTTTATTATTATCTAGTAGTCCTACATGATGATGATTATTTATACATGTGATGTATGATGTGTGGACTATGATCATGGGCCGTGTGATGTGTGTGTACTTGTGATTATTATTATTGAGGTCCGCGAACCTCCATTACATTTCTCGTTTATTGTCGGGCTGCGTACCTATGATTAAGTTGTAATCACATGAGGAGGCGCTTGGCGAGGGCGTGGATGCGATAAGCGGGACCCACGAGATCAGACGATCGTGATGCATGGAGATGCATCAAGATGTCGAACAAACCGAACGGCGAGATGAACGATCACGGGCATGGAGATGCACCGTTGCACACATAGATCTTGATGTGAGTGATTAGGCCTACTAGCTTTCGGGCTAATCAATCATAGGTTGTGGTCCATGATCATCCGATGTGATTGCTTATACACATACTAGATATGTATATATATTTGCATCGCGATGTAGATATATATTAAATATGTATATGTGTGACATGTCATATTAGGGAGACCAAATTATAGAAACATCTCTCGATAATATTAAGTCCAGAAACGTGAGGCAATTAGATTGACCCACGTGGCCTTCCATCGTTATGGTAGGAACCAGATTCCCGGTGTAGGTTGAGTTGGTCGAGTCCCTCGAGACTCACCTATATCGCGATTCGCTATCTTGCTTACGACATAGAGATGTCACCGGTGACCTGAGGACATGATATGCTTGGTCGAGTCCCTCGAGGGTATATCATCAAATCAGACTCATCTTGTAACGAAGGTGTTGACTTAACCGAGCATCATGGTTGGTCGAGTCCCTCGAGGCCATGGTGATTCGGAGGCCGAACAGGACGGGAATCATAAGGAGTTGTGATCGGCAAGAGTTGCCTACCTTTTAGGCTTAGTGTGATTGGTCGAGTCCCTCAAGGTTACACTAAGACGCTGATTGGATCTTGATCCCCACTAGAAGTCTGCTGGAGACTTCCGTTTCACATGCTGAGGGTGTCGCGTGACTCGTTAGTAAAATAGTGGGAGCATATTAAGATAGAAGTCCATATCTTGATAGTTTATTTCTTGCAAAATCTGCATGTTATTCATTTCTGCTACATCTTTATTTTTAGAAAATGTCGCTTTCAAATCCCTTTACGTGGCATACTTGATGTCAACCGCCTTTATGGTCCAAATTATACCTGATTGGCTCCAGTAACTTGAGAATTGTTCTCACAAAGAGAGAAAATCGTGGTACGCCCTGATACAAATGATGCCTACGCCCAAGAAGGGCAAGCGAGGATGAGATCACTAAACTCACGTGAAGTACATTGATGACTCCACTCTTGCTCGGTGTTATATGTTGGGCTCTATGACTCCAGAGTTTACGAGACAACATGAAAAGATGGATGTCGATCCATTCTCCTACATGTCCGAAAAATTATTTGAGGAACAGGGAAGGACTCAACGATATGAGATATCCAAGAGTCTTTTCCGCTAGGATGACCGAGGGGACACCGTTCAGAACCATGTCCTAAAGATGATTGAGTGGATAGAGAAACTCACAAGTCTAGGAATGGTCCTAGAGGATAACTTGTGTGTGGACATTGTGCTTCAGTCCCTACCAGATTCCTTTTCACAGTTCATAATGAATTTTAATATGAACAAGCTTGAGGTGACTCTCCCAGAGCTCCTCAATATGTTGAGGGAGGCAGAGAGTACTATTGAGAAAGAGAAGCCAGTTCTCTACACTGGTGAGACCAGAAAGAAAAGGAAAGCAGAAAGGTCCCTTAAGAAGGGAAAGGGCAAGGGCAAATAAGGTAAAGCAAAGGTTGCTAAGAAAGACCCAGTAAAGGACAAAGGCCAGTGCTTCCACTGTGATAAAGATGACATTGGAAGAGAAACTGTAAAGAGTACCTTGCAGAAAGGGCGAAACAAAAGCTTGATAAAGCTTCAGGTACATTCATGATCAGTCTCCATTTGTCAGACTCTTATGATAACACATGGGTATTGGATACCGGTAGTGATTATCATATATGCAATTCGTTGCAGGTTCTGGCAAGGCCTAGGAGACTACAGAGAGGCGAGATGGACCTCAAGATGGGTAATGGAGCAAAAGTTGCTGTATTAGCTGTTGGCGAGGTCGCCCTACATCTGCCTAGTGGAGCTTTTATTGCATTAGATGCATGTTATTTTGTTCCTTCTATTATCAAAAACATTATCTTCATTTCATGTTTAACAGTTAGTGGATATAAATTTGTTTTTGAGAACAATGGTTGTTCGATATTATTAGATGATAAGATCATCACGAAAGGAACATTGCATAATGGTTTATTTATGTTAGACACCACTCCACATATCATGAATGTAAATATGTCCAAAAGGAAACGAGATGAGTTGAACAGTGCATACCTGTGGCATTGTAGGCTAGGTCACATCCACGAAAGAAGGATTCAAAAGTTACTAAATGATGGATATCTAGATCCATTCGACTATGTGTGATATACAACTTGTGAGCCTTGCATTCGTGGAAAACTGACCAAATCTCCATTTAGTAGAACTGGAGAGAAAGCCAATGAGTTGTTGGAACTCATACATAGTGATGTATGTGGACCCATGTCAACTCATGCCATTGGAGGTTACTCCTACTTCATTACATTTACTGATGATTTCTCAAGGTATGGATATGTGTACTTAATGAAGTACAAGTCTGAGGCCTTTGAGAAATTCAGAGAGCATAAGAATGAGGTGGAGAACCGGATCGAAAAAGTATCAAAACTCTTCGACGATCGGATCGAGGAGGTGAATACTTAAAATACGAGTTTACTCAGGTTCCTCAAGGACCATGGGATATTATCCCAATGGACACCTCCTTATACACCTCACTCAATGGTGTCTCTAAAAGGAGAAATCGTACATTATTAGATATGGTACGGTCCATGATGAGTTTCACGACCTACCCATCTCATTCGGGGATATGCCCTAAAACCGCATGCCTTACCTTCTCGAACGAGTTCCAACTAAGTCGGTAGTGTCTACACCATATGAGATATGGAAAGGGAAGAAGCCCCATCTTAAGGTTGTTAAGATCTAGGGCTGTCCCGCCCATGTTAGAAGACACAACCCCATAAGTTAGAATCAAGGACGAGGCGATGCAAATTTGTGGGATACCCCAAGGAAACTTGTGGGTATTATTTCTATCATCTCGAGGACCAAAAGGTCTTTATAGCTAAGAGAGCAGTGTTCCTTGAGAAGGAACACATTCTTGACGAGAGACAGTGGGAGAATGATAGAATTGAGCGAGGTTGGAGAACCAAGCTCAAGCACCACTCTACGACAAGTCCTGTTCGGTACCTAATACACAAGTATCAACTTTACGCAGTCCGATAGAGTATCCCATCCTCTTGAGAGATATGTGGGACATATTAGAGCAGAGGATGTAGAGGATATTGATCCTCGACCCTCGAGGAGGAGGCTATTATGAGTATAGACTCCGGAAGTGGAAAGAAGTCATGAATTTCGAGATGGATTCTATGTACTCCAATAAGGTTTGGAACCTAGTTGATGCTTCCGAAGGTATTGTACCCATCGGTTGCAAGTGGATCTTTAAGAAAAAAGATCGAGTAGATGGAAAGGTAGAGACCTATAAAGCAAAGCTAGTGGCTAAGGGGTATCGTCAAAGGCAAGGTGTTGACTACTGACGAAAACTTTCTCACCAGAGCAATGCTAAAATCCATCGAAATTCTATTGGCTATTGCAAAGCACACTATGATTATGAGATCCGGCGATGGATGTGAAAACCGCATTCCTCAACGGGAACCTCGAGGAGGAGGCGTATATGATGCAACATGAGGGATTAAAACCCAAGAACTGCCCGAGATAAGGTGTGTAGGTTGCTTAGATCCATTTATGGACTAAAGCAAGCTTCCTCGAAGTTGGAACATAAGATTTGATGAGGCAATCAGTCTTATGACTTCGTTAAGAACGAAGATGAGCCTTGTGTATACAGAAAAGGTAAGTGGGAGCTTATCACCTTTTTTTTGGTGTTATATGTGGATGACATCCCGATCATTGGGAATGACATAGGAATGCTATCCACAAAAGAAAGGCTTGGTTATCTAGACACTTCTCCATGAAGGACTTAGAGGAAGCATCCTATATTTTGGGGATTAGAATCTATAGAGATAGATCCAAGAGGATGCTTGGCTTGTCCCAATCAGTACATAGAAACCATTGTCAAAAGGTTTGGCATGGAAAATTCCAAGAGAGGTCTCATACCGATGAGACATGGGATATCGCTTTCTCAGTATGTCCCCAAAGACTCCGGAAAGAAAGGGCGAACATGGATATGATACCTTATGCCTCAATAATAGGGTCTATCATGTATGTCATGCTATGTACTAGGCCCGATATAGCGCGTGCTGCTCTGAGTGTCACGAGGCAGGTATCAGCCGGATCCGTGCTTGAGCACCGAAAAAACAATAAAGTGTATCCTTAAGTACTTGAGAAAGACTAAGGATCTTTTACTAGTATATGGAGGTAATAGCCTTAAGGTTGAAGGCTACACCGACTCAAGTTTTCATCCGATGTCGATGATAGCAAGTCAATTCGGGGTATGTGTACACCTTGAATGGAGGAGCAAGATATCTTTGGAAGAGTTCCAAGCAAGATACCACCACCGACTTCGACCATAGAGGCGAGTACATTACTGCATCGGATGCAGCAAAGGAGGGAGTCTCGGTGAAGAAGTTCATCACAGATTTGGGAGTCGATACAGATAGCGACAAGTCGACTTCCTTATATTGCGACAACTATGGGGTGATTACTCAAATAAGGGAACCCGGGTCTCATCGGAAGTGTTCGAGGGAGGTTCCAGCTTATAAGAGAGATCGAACCCGAGGAAATGTAGCAGTGAAAAGAGTTCCATCCAAGATAACATCGCAGATCCACTAACAAAGCCGTTGTCTCATTTTGTCTTTGAAGCGTCCACGAAGTCCGATGGGGATCGAACACATAGGGTGATTGGCTTTAGGTCAAGTGAGAGATTGCTAGTCATAGGTGCCCAATAAGCCAATCACGTGAGTGATGGCACTTGTGACTTGATACAGAATCTTTTTTGCTTATTATATTTTGGCGTATATCACTTTATAACTATTGCATAAATGCATATATATATTGTGATGTCCTTGGATTTGTCTTGATGGGAATCGGATCGTGATGAGATCACGATAATGAGATCGATTCACCTTTAAACACATATCCTAAATAATCCCTGGTCATAGGTTACTCGAGAGGACATCGTGATAACCGGATAGACCGGTGTCTTTGTATACCCGTCCATATGATGGATGCAGGTGGTCTCATAGCTGCTTTCGTGTAGGGACACTAGGGATACTGATGTGTGCTCATGGAGAATGAGTTCACTGATTGATCCGCTTACGGAATGCTTGGATGGTTGATGATGCCTTATTGTTGGGCGCAATTTCGTAGTCCTAGTGGTGTATCCGGTCCTTAGACTTGAGACACCAAGGATGTCCTGTATGAGTGCTCCACTCTTTGATACCGAGACTTATAGGTTTTGGTCGTCCCATCTAGTACTGGTGGTCATTGGGAATGGTAGTCGACCTTCACGAGGGCTATTGAGTGTCGATAGAGGATCATCTACTCTCTGCCATGAGAGGAATATCCCATGTGTTCTTGCTCGCACAAATCCACGGCCGTGGTCATTCTGGGTTGAGAGAGAAAGAGTTCTCCCGGAGAATCCGATTAGAGCGAGACTCGGTAGAAACCGTATGGGTCCGACAACACCATGCTCGATATACGGTCTCCGGGATATTAGATGGATGAGGGACTATAGGTACATGGTAATCGAGGACGACAGTCCAATGGATTGGATTTCCTCAGATCGTCTAGGGACTACTGGCAGAAGTGGCCTAAATACGTCCGTAGTCGATGAGTCAGTGAATTATTACGCAGATAATAATTCACTTTGAATTAGAAGGAGTTCGACAGTGTATGACTCACGGCCACTCGATATTGGGCCTAGAGGGTCACACACATATGGTAGGTATCATTGCGATGAGTAGAGGTTCTGATATGAGATATCCGACGGAGCCCTTGTCTTATTGGATGCGATCCAATACCCACTAGGGAAGGACCCATTAGGGTTTGACACGGGATCTCTATAAATAGGAGGGATTCACAACCTCATAGGCTAGAGTCTTTGCTTGCCTTTCCTATTCTCCTCTCCCTCTCCACCTCGTGAGGCCTGGAGTTTTTTGAGGAGGGTCGTCCGAACCCTACTGTGGATCATCACCGCTAGAGAGGAGGACGCTTGACCTCCTTCACCCTCTCCTAAGGATCTACAAGGAAACAGGGGGTATACGATCTCCCTAGGTAACACAATCTCTATATCGTTTTTTTGTGTTTCATGGATTTTTATGCACCAATCTTCGCATGACATCATTTTTATCTTTTTTGGGAATCGGGGATTTTTGTTTTCTTGTTCTTCCGCTGCGCATATGATGTCGCCCCCTTGATTTCCCAACAATGTCTTCATCATTATTATAGTTAATCCTGCACACATAAGCCAAAACTCTACTCCGATCTAGACAATTATTACAACGCGAATTGACATTCTGTTGCCCGGCACGTTATTGGTTAGCACTTTGTCCGATTCTTCAGCGCATCGTCCTCTCTTGCGGCTTGTTGCCCAATCGACGGTTGACCTCTGCAACCCCGATATCCTTGATGTAATTTCGCTCTCCTTGGCCCGATGCCCGACGTCCGAAGTATTTTGTCGTCCAATATCCTGACGTGATCTCCTCCGGCGCAACGTCAATTCCTCCTGCGTTAACTGTCTAATCCTGATCGAGTAGACCTGCATCACTCAAAATGTAGTTTAAATTATAAACATGTATCAAGTGGTTTCATCATCAAAATACGAGATTCAACAGTCCTCTCTTGCGGCCTATTGCCCAATCGGTGAGTTGATTCCGTAACTCCGATATCCTTGGCACAATACCCGCTCTTCTTGGCCCGATGCCCGAGTCCACGACCCGAAGTCTTCTATCGACACGTCGACCGATCGACCGGCCTGGCGTCCAATCTTCTGATATGTTCCTTTGGCACAATATGATTTTTCCTACTTTAATTGTCTCATCATGATCGAAGCATCCCACATCACTCAAAACGTAGATTAAAACATAAACACAATTATCAATTGGTTTCATCATCAAAATACGAGATTCAAAAGCCGGGGCTCAGTTGACAGTAGGGGGGTTGAGGGCTTCGGTATTGCTAGTTGAGGAGTGACCCTAGTTCTTCGGGCTTCATAGTTCAATCGCTCCTCTTAAAGTCATGTAAAAGAGATGGCTACCATAAGCGTGACGGTTATCGCGCTTTAACTTCTCCCCGGATCTCCGACTTCAAACCCTCAATAAAAGGTCCCCAATAGCTATTTTTTAAATCAATAATGAGTTTTATTAGATAACCTTTCAAACCTGGTTTGGTACTCCTGAATGGTGGAGGTTTGTTAGATCTCTACTAGTTGTTCGTCAATGTTCTCATAATTGGTTAGTCCAAAGCGGATCAGCAGTCCTTCTTTGAATTGTCACCATGAGAGGACTCCATGAGTGTGTTCAAACTAGTCAAATTATTGTATGGCATCTCCTTCAAGATATATAGTCGTAATTTCTACCATAGATGTGTCTGCGGTTTTGTGGTACCGAAAATATCGCTCCGCGTGTGAGATCCAACCAATCGGGTCTCCTTCTTCCCATCTAGGGAAGTCCACCCTTATGATTATATAGTAGGGATCGGTCACAGAGCCTCCCCTCTCCTGGAAGTCATCTTTTCGGTCAAAGCACTCTTTTTGATGCGATTTCTTCGGGCTTGATGGTTGGCCCAAGTTGATTTCGGTAAAGAGAGTATAAATCTTATCCTTCATTCGCATCTCGAAGGTTTCAAATTTAGTATTGATTGCCTCCTCAGATACCATAGTATATGCCTCCAAATTTGTAATATTAGGATCTCTTTTTTGTTGTCGGGTTAAAAGCATGTATCGATTGAGAGAAGTGGTGGCCGAAAGGGTTGGCAGATTGGTGTATGTAAGAGTAGAATTGTCGTTGAAGAAAGAGCATTTTTACGATGAAATTTCCAATAAAAACTGAGAGATTTGAGGATGGAATTTGATGGTAAAATCTCGATTTAGATAACAACAATGATGATAAATTTGATCAAGAAGTTTTTGGCAGTATAATAGCAAGGAAATTGGTGCAAGTTGTGATAACAAAATTCTTATTGAAAAATTCCAGCGTTTTGTGATGAAAATTTACGGCAACATAAGAATGTTTTAGAGATAAATTCCTCAATAGATCAATCTCATATAGAAACCAAGACGATCTATGAAGTGTATAAGAATTTTAGCAGTATAATAGCCAGGAAATTGATGCAAGTTGCGATAGCAGAATTCTCGTCAAAAAATTCCAGCGGTTTGCGATGAAAATTTACAACACAAGAATATTTTAGAGATAAATTCCTTAATAGATCAATCTTAGATGGAAGCCAAGACGATCTATGAAGCTTATAAGAAATTTTGTTCAAAAATGATAGAAAATATATTGGTTAAAGGCAACAATATGATACTGAAATTTTCTGTAGCAATCCTTCATTCGCAAAGATGATAACTTTTACGGCGAAAAGAATTCATAGAACTGGATAAATAAAAAGACTTCTTCTTAGCATTTTTAATGGAAAATTATAGTAACAAAAGATATTGGTGATAGGAGATTACTAGATCTCTAATGCAATTGGAGGTGACGGTAGTAGATTGATTTGATCTATGGCGCAAGATGACGGTGGAGATGGCGACCTCAAGAGCAATTATGGAAATTGCTTGTTTGGTGGTGGACGGTAAGGATGGTAGTAAAAGCAGCAAGATCGCTGCTTTGATACCATATGATAGAACCCTAGAGGAATTCTATATAGATTGATCTTTGAAGAGGATCAACCCTTAGAATGTTATAGGGGTTTCACCCTCGTAGAAGTCGGCCAAATAACTGCAATTATAGATAGATCTTATTTCCAAAGAGATGGAAGCTATATACTTATATAGGGCTCTAAACTCTAGACCTAAGGGTTGCTTCCTAAGTGAGTTACCCCTTTTGCCCTCAACCCTAGTCGACCAGCCAAATAAAAAGGGACGACGGCTAGGAAGCCCAAAGGCCCAAATATAAACCATAGCCACTCTTCTTTATAGGATAGAGACAACTAGGTGGGGTTTATTATAATCTCATAGGGTTTTTATTAGTTGCTTCTTGGTTGAAGAAGACCTAACCTTGCTTGGGTCCTATCAGATCTTCTATCGATACTCAATAGCCCTCGTAAGGTTGTCTATCATTCCAAATGACCGGTTTCACTAGATATAAAACTTTTAAACCTATAAGTTTGGTATCAAAGAGTGGAGTACTCATATATGACATCCTTGGTGTCTCAAGTCTAAGGACCAGGTACATTATTGGGATGATAGAATCGATGTCCGACAATGAGGTTTCTTCAACCATTCAACATTCTATAAGTAGATTAATTAGTGAACTCATTCTCTAATGAGCACCTGTACTGTATCCCTAATGTCCCCATATGAGCAGCTATGAGACCAGCCTCCTTCATTATATGGATGAGTATACAGTACACTAGTCTCTCTGGTTATCTTGATGTTCCTCTCGAGTAACCTATGATCAGCATTATTTAAGGTCTGTATTTAAAGGTGAATCAGTCTCATTATCGTGATCTCATCACGATTCAATTATCATTGCACAGATCTATGGATATCACAATATATGTATACAATAAGCAATATAAAGTGAGAGAATGTCATAATAATAATAAGCAAAAATACTGTGTTATCTCACACATGTCATCACTCACATGATTGGCTTACTAGGCACCTATAACTAATAGGTGCTATCAGGCCTATATGGTTTTTACTCAAGTCTCGCTCTAATCGAATTCTCCCAAAGAACTCTTTCTCTCTCAATCCAAATGACCCTAGTTGAGGATTTTTCTGAGTAAGAACACATGAGATATTCCTCTTATGATACCGAGAGTGAATGATTCTCTATCGATATTCAATAGCCCTTGTAAGGTTGGCTGCCACTCTTAATAATCGGTTATACTAGATCTGGAACTTCCAAACATAAGTTCGGTATCAAAGAGTGAAGTATCCATGCAAGACATCTTTGGTGTCTCAAGTTTAAGGACCAAAGACACCATTGGAATGACGGAATCGTTGTCTGATAATGAGGTATCATCAACCATTCAACATTCTGTAAACGGATCAATTAGAGAACTCATTCTCTAATGAACACTTACATTATATCCCTAGTGTCCATACACGAGCAGTTATGAGACTAGCTATTTCCATTATATGGATGGGCATATAGTACACCAGTCTATTCGGTTATCTCGATGTTCCTCTCGAGTAACTTATGACAAGGATTCTTTAAGGTTTATGTTGAAAGACGAATCAATCTCATTATCGTGATCTGATCAAATTTCGATTGGATAAATCCATGGACATCATATTATATATATATATATATATATATATATATATATATATATATATATATAAGTAAAAAGACTGCGTACTATGTCACACATGCTATCACTCATATAATTAATTGGTAGGACATCTATGACTAGCAAGTGAGATGACGATCATAACCGTCATGATGACCTCTTGCCATGGTGACGAGGCAAGAAGCCATCACGAAACCCTTTCTCTCCTCTCCATTAGCACCCACCTGTTACCGCTTTAGATGGCTAAGGCTTATTATCACATTAGGTTTACTTTCTCTCTAATTTTGATTTTATCTTTTTTTTTTTCTTTCCTACATCCCATACTACTATCATCCCTTTGCACACCGTATCATCAACACTCTCAGTGCTCTCTACCATTGATCATGACCCCTCAACCTATGCTCCAACTCTTCGTCACCCTATGATACTATCTTCTAAGGAGGAGAAAAAGAAAAAGAAAAAACAAGGAGGAAGAGAAAAAGAAAAAAAGAAAAAAGAGAGGATGAAAAGAATATATATATCTATTTATGGAAGGATATTCTTAAAATATTAAAAATTTAAATAGTAATATCTTTTTTAAAATCAAAATTAATTTAAATATCAAAGGCATCATATAGTAGAGTTATAAGAGAAATTGTGGCATGTTTATGTTATGAAGTGTTTACGACACATAGATAGTAAAGTTATATCTATAAAATCATAAAAATCTCGTCAAAGTTCAATAATCTTTGTACTTATTATATTCTAAATTTTAGTAGAAACATGCCTTCAAAAAACCTAAAAAACTTCAGTGTAAGGATTAACACATTATTCCATTGTAAAACCCCAAAGGTTCAACACACTTTCCAGATCAGTATATATTTGTTCATACATGCTGATTTAACTTGAAGAAGACCTTAGCTGCAGTCGTGCAGGTATGATGTCATGATAGTTGAGATAATAGGTAGAGGGATGGGGTATAATTACACTATATAACTAAGGAAAGATAGAGCATTCTCCAAATGATATGAAGCCCAGAAGCTCACGCCAGCTCGCTCTCGCAGCATCAACTTGCGATCCCCGTACCATCCAACACTGTACACAAGCGTGCCAATAGTGGCAGTGAAACTACAACGAGGGGAAGGCATCAAGGTCGGTGACAGCGATACATGCAAAGCAAGCTTCCATCGCTGCAGATTCTCTCTCATCTCCATCATCTCAGGATCTTGATCTTGCTTCTTTGAAGAAAGTTCACGAGGGATGCGTGGTTTCTGCGTTTTACAGCGAGAGGACGGTGTGTTCTTACAGTGACGGTAAAAGATGAGCTCGAGGATCTTCATGGTCCCTGCTCTTTGAGAGTTAGGGCCACGGTTACAGCTGGAATGGTACATTTCGATTCAAATGATAGGACCACTGAATGATCATTCCCAGTGCACTGTAGAAGGAGACACGTAAAACACTTGGGTTTTCTTCATCAACCAGTTCTTCTTTTTCTCCCTGGAAGATGTGTGTTCACCAACGATGGAGAAGGGATTAAGTAAATGTATCAGTTTATAGCTGCCTTTTTCAATGATTCATTCATAGCTTCACAGCTTTTGAAAGTGCGTGTAGGAACAGGTCATGTGGTTGCACATGACAGTATGGAACCCAGCATGCAGAAGCCACCATTCGCTTGGAGTTCAGAAGGAAGCTTCTCTTTCCAGTTGATGCCCCAGCCAAATCTATAGCATCCAAAGCCTTAAGGTTTCTGCTCCATGCTTTTATAACTCTGCAACCCACGGTTCTTCTCTGGCTCTGCACTAAATATGTGCCCATTTGCTCATTCCCTAGTGCATGCACGCGCAAAAGACGACCATCAAAAACCTCAGAACCATCTGCTCTGGCCACTGCACCATTCATTCCCATACATGGCACAGTATTCTGCGCCGGGTCCTACCGAAAGAGATCCGAAGTCAAAAGTTATTCCTTGGGTAGCAGCATGCCCGCTTGTTTTCTTGAGGTGTTGATTAAGTGTCACCAAAGATCCGGGATTTACTCCTTCCCTGTAAAAACTGTAACCATGGAAGAGAAGGAGGAGGAGGTTAGGAGACATTGGATGACACAAATGGGAAATTAAGATCGCCTAGAGCAATATCGAAGTGTCGATGGCCATTGTTGGTCCCCTCCATTGTCATCCTTCATCTTTGAAAAAAGAGGAGGAGGAGGAGGAGGAGGAGGAGGAGGCATTGCTTTTTTACCTTCTGGTTGCTGCGAGAGAGGTTAATGGTGGAGGTGATTATTGCATGTTTCATACGTGGTGACCAACAGTACATGGTCCCTGCTGATTCTTCCGTCGGAAATCTCTCTTTTCCTAAAATTATACAGGCCGGACGCCAAGAGGACTAGTTGTTGTCGGAAAGAAGAATTTGGATTCATAATTCTACCCCTCCCTCCATGGTACTCCGTAAAATCAGGACCAGCTTCTTTCACTGCTCGGCCCTTGGCTATGATCACTGCAACACCAAAGCTCTGGTATATTGCGATACGCTTCAGTTCATGAAAGCCGAAGAACAAGCCGAGTTCTTCTGCTTCTGCCACTAGTGCAAAACTTGGTGGACCGATGATGGAGAATCCAAATGCTGTGGGTGGAAGGAAGAGCACGGCAGGGAGAGGTAAGAAAATCAATCAAGCGAGAGAGAGGAAAGGGCTATAAATGGGATGGCTCTGCCATTAGTGGTCTCAATCATGCAGTGGTGCTTGTACCTCATCAGTTATTATTGACCACCATGGGTAAAAGAAACTGGTTTTTGGTTGATGCCTTTGCAGCCTTTTCTTCCCCACGCTCGTCATATGGTAGCAGCCTACATAACAGCTGTAGCTGGCTATATTTCCGAGAGAATTTTTTGATTTGCTTTTATCATACATATCAGGGATATTTACAAAGCAACCCTCTGGAAATCCTTAGTTAAAAAAGCATATCGATTTGGGCGCACTGTACATTTGAAGGCGTATACGGTATACACCTACTACGACTACTGTACGACGGCTACTCCTCCCCCTTAACAACAGCGGCAACAACAACTACAAGCTACAGCAACAGCATCATCATATCATATCCCCTCGGTCTTCGTTCCTTCCCTCTCCTTCCGTCGTGGCATATAAATCCCGCTCCGAACCGCTTTGCCCCCTCGCCTCGCGATCCGAATGCCCGTTATGACGACGACCAGCAGCGGTTCGCCGCAGGAGGAGGAAGAGGAGGAGTTCTATGAGTCGTTGGACCGGATCCTGTCGTCGTCGTGCTCCACCTCCGCCTCCGCCTCCGATGATGAGTCCTCTGTGGTCGGGCACCGCCGCCGGGGCCGCCTCCGCCTCCCCCCGCTGCGTTCCCTCGACGTCTGGTTCTCCGAACCGGCCTCCGTCGAGGAGCGCCGCCGCCGCCTCCTCCGCCACCTCGGCCTCGCCGGCGACCCCGCCCTCTCCCGCCCCGGACCCACCGGCGCCATTGCTCCGATCCGGGACCCTGGGATGGGTAGATCCGCCTCCTCCCCTGACCCCATCCCTGCCTTCCCCTCCGGAAATGCCCGGTCCCGATCCGACTGCTCCGTGGTTCCTGGTCCACGGAGCAAACCCCTAACCCAGCAGCAGTTCTCGAGAAAGCCGCCTCTCGACGCGAGATTTCGGATTCTTGAGGTCTCCCAGAGCAATCGCCGGGTCGATGGAGAAAATTTGTACGACGACCCCCGTTACTTGATCAAGAGTCTCGACGACGGGAGGGAATTCCTGGTGAAGGAGTTCCGCGAGGACGGGATGTGGAACACGCTCAGCGAGGTCGGGACAGGACGGCAGCTTACGGTGGAGGAGTTCGAGTTGTGGGTCGGGAAATCCCCCATCGTTCAAGAATTGATGAGGCGTCAGAATTTGGAGGACTCCACCAACAGCAGCGGCCACCCCGGAGGCCCTGGTGGCGGTGAGTCCGGGGGAGGGTCGAGGTGGAAGAAGAGGGGAAGTTGGCTCAGAAGCATCAAGAATGTAGCTGGGACCATGATAGGCAGAGGGCACAACCGCGACCGCAGGAGCAGTGATGAGAAAGATTCTTCGTCAGAGAAGGGAGGGAGGAGGCCGAGCTCGGCCACCGATGATAGCCTGGACGGTTCCCATTGCCTCCGTCATGACCTCAAGAAAATTAAAGTCCGGCAGTATGGTAAGTCCCAAAAAGACCTCAGTGGGTTGTTCATGAGCCAGGAACTTCAGGCGCATAATGGGTCCATCTGGAGCATCAAATTCAGCTTGGATGGGCGCTACTTGGCCAGTGCAGGGGAGGATCGAGTCATCCATGTGTGGGAGGTCTTGGAGATTGACAGCATGGGAGATTTGCTGAATGATAAGGCTTCATGGGGGAATGATAGTTGCAATCCATCTATTGTGTCGGTTATCGAAGGTTTGCCGGAGCGATTGTCTTTGGCTAATCCAGAGAGGAACCACTGGGAAAAGGAGAGAAGAGCAAAGGTCGTGGGCAGTAGGAAATCTCTGTGTTTGGACCCTCTGGTGGTACCAGATTATTTGTTTTCTCTGTCAGAGAAGCCTGTGCACTCTTTCCGAGGACACCTAGATGATGTCCTTGATCTCTCTTGGTCTAAATCTCAGGTATATCTTATTTTCTTTGATTACATCTCTGCATATGGATGAAATAGGTTTGTCTTCAGGCAAAAGATATGTGATCTTAGTTTTCAGTATTTAGGGTTGATGATAGAAAGTACTAAGAAATTGTTCATCTTGTTCATGGATTTTAAACAACCTGGGATCTGGAACCAGAATTGTCTTTTAATTCTTTCATGTGAAATCTATAAGCCAAATGAATTTAATAGTTCCTTATTGACAAATAGAACTAGAAATAACTATATTATTTGTGAATATTGTAATTATACATGGTATTAAATCTGTATTAGAATTTGAAAGATTCTTTGATGGAATGCAGTCATAAACCTATTTGCAGTCAGAAAAAGAATTTGCAGGGCATAAAAAAGTTTATCCTGATCATGTAATTTATTAGTTTAATTTCTTAAAAATGTAAGTTCTGATAAAAGTCATACATGCTTTAAGTTAATAGGATCCTGAGAACTACTAATTTGAAATATTGTCCAATGTTGCGAGACTTTTGTGAAAGTACACCCAGCTGTTGCTTATAATAATTAGTAATTTGATTGTAGCTGAGATCACGATATAGATAACGATCTATGTTTCCATGGTTTGGTTCAATTGGACTTTTGAAGGCTTGGAATAATATTACCATTTACCAGTGAATTGTGAATCGTGATGATATGTGTAGTAAGTTGGTCCGCTAGAGCATGAGCAAAAGTTTTACCTTTGTTATTGGACCAATTTTGCTGCTCATTGTTAGGCAGGTTCAACAAAATTAAAAGTCACTTTATTCTTGTGAAAGTTGATCATGAAAATGGATTGATGTTAGCACATTCAGATCAACATAGGTTCTTAAGTAATGAACATGTTAACTGTCATATTGTATGAAAATTGTCACCATCATGGTCAATTTGGTAATCATGAATGAATTTAAAGGGGATGACATGCTGATTTTTCTCTAAGGGCAAGTAATTCTCACATCGTATTTTGATTTTTGGTCATTGGTTCCTAGAGAAATTGTAACCATGATTTCTACTTTGATCAATTTTATGTAAACCACGATTCGCTGATACGAATAGGGTCTCCCTAGCTATAAATGTGACATTTAACAGAAGCCATTCAAACTGCCGAAACAGATTGTTAGTTGATAAAATTGTTGATGCATATTTGTAAGATGGCTGAAGCCATCAAAATCTGTCCTGATCTGATTCAGTTATTAAATCATGTATGAATATGAAAGTATGAATATAAAGAGTGATGTGTTAATGCTGTACAATAAGGGAAAGTCATCACAAGACATGTTTATCAAGCATCATAAAAATGTTTAAAGTTTATTTGAGGGTAACTTATGATTGACATTTCTAAAAGTATTTGGCAAATACATGTTAGCACCATCTCGTGGAAGACGTATAAAAACTGTAATTTCATAATTGAAATGCCGATCCACCATAGGCCATTGTGAATGTGTATTATATAAAAATATTTGTGAGCTGCTTGGTTGTTTTGAGGAGTGTGAAAATATGCATACTTATAAGGAGGGAAATCAAACTGCCTCACTATAAGGAGGGAAATCGAACTGCCTCACTGCTTAGTAAGTTTTGTGAGAGCTAATAGCTATAGGGTGTATTGGAATGATGGTTTTCCTCCTGAATTGGAGTTTTCGATCTCCTCTGATATGAGAGATAATGGTTGTCTGCATTTAAGATAGTAATTGGTTGACACATAAACAGGCCCTCTGTGCAACCTTATGCATTATTTTTAGCCTATTTTCATACAGGTTTGAGAAAATTTAAATTTACACATTTGGTCTATCTCCGTGATGCTTCTGATATGGTTGTGCTTTGATAAATTCCTTTGAAGAGTATAGGGTCTCTGAAAGGGCAATCAAAAGAACAAGGCTTTCACCAAAGCAAGGTCTGGAAAGAGTGTAAATTATGTGCCACCTTACATTTGCACACTAGGAGACTATTTTCCATTACTCCATCCTTTCACACTCAGGTTGCATCCAAGCAATCTTGTAATGGTGATAAGTTCAGCCTTATGTATTTCTTGTGTCACTGAAGAAGTTATATTAAACTTATAAAATATGTTGCCATTAAAATAAATTTGATTGTCTGGTAGAGTACCTCTCTTCTATTACTTCCATTGACAGATACCACCTATGCTGCAGGTTAATCATATACTTTGTTAGTTCCAGAAATCCTGATAGAAGTAGCTAAAGCTCTTGTTACAATTTTGTATTTCTTCTATGCGCTATTTAGTTTCCCTGGCAGTACGTGTTTGTGAAAATGATGTTTGGACTTTAGGAGTTTTGCCACACTGATTATAAAACTGCTTTGTAAAATGCTGTATCTGCTTGAATTTTATCAGTATCTGCTTTCGTCTTCAATGGACAAAACAGTTCGACTTTGGCACATGTCAAGCAATTCCTGTTTAAAAGTATTCTCACATAGTGACTATGGTAAGTTGAAATCATGTTTAATGATATCCCATTCTTTACTCTCTTTTTCTTTTTTTCTTTTTCTTCCCTTCTTGGTGTTTTGGCTTACTGATTTTGCTTATGTTGCTATGATGTTTCTTGATTTTGGCTTTATGCAGTAACTTGCATTCAGTTTAATCCTGTTGATGACCGATACTTCATCAGTGGTTCTCTTGATGAGAAAGTCCGAATATGGAGTATTCCAGAACGTCAAGTTGTTGATTGGAATGATTTGCATGAGATGGTCACTGCTGCTTGTTATACCCCTGATGGCCAGGTTCTTAGACTTAACAATTAACATCTTTTTTCCGATTAAAGGACATACTTCTCAAAGTTTGCTTTTTGATTGTGTCTTTATTTATGTTTTAAATAATGCTTTCACTTGTTATCTTGCAGGGTGCTCTAGTTGGTTCACACAAGGGGACTTGCCACTTGTACGACACATCTGGTATGAAGCAATTAATACTCTACATTATTGTTTGAATTTGTCTCAAATCAGCTGTTATTGTCTTCATTTGCCAATGGTTTTATTGTCTTCAATTGCTCTTAGACAATAGGCTTCTTCAGAAAACTCAAGTTGACTTGCAAAGCAGAAAAGGGAAGTCTAAACACAAGAAAATCACTGGTTTCCAGGTATTCTGGTGTAATCTGCAAACTGTTTATTGAAGATTTTTGTAGTTTTGAGGTTTTCCTTCTTTGTTGAAGAATAAGATAGGATACGGCTACAGTTTCTGATTAGTTGCATTCAACAGTTTGCCCCTGGCAATTCCTCAAAGGTGCTAGTAACATCTGCAGATTCACGAATTAGGGTTCTTGATGGTGATGAACTGGTCCACAAATTTAAAGGTAAAAATATTTTGCTTTGATACCTAGTGGAAGAATTTTTGGAATCACTGCCTTGTTTAGATTATGCACAAGTAATGTCATAATTATTTGAATGCTGAATAACTGAATTTCTTAGCAAATTCCTATCTGTCTAGTTGAGGTTGCCTTGTTGCCTAATAACCAGTGATTTAAAAAGCGTTAGGCGCCAAAAGGTGCCAAGGTCCAAAAACGCCCGAGGCGCTAAGCGCTCGCCTGAGCGAAGTGAGGCGCTAAAATATAAAAATATATAATATAATTAATAAATATAATTATTTAAAATTTTAAATAAAAATATATTATTAAATTAAGAAAATCTAAGATACAAAATCACAATGTCACATTAACAAAAGGTTTCAAAATTCAAAACAATAAAATTTTACATCAAAGTCATTCATCATAATCAATATTATCGTCATTTTCACATAAATCATTTTCATTGAATTTGTCTTCTTCCTCTTGTCTTTTGACTCCTTCGTTTTCATCAAGATATGTTTCATTCTCTATGTCTTCAATAATAGCATGAGCCGAGCTTGATGCTTTTGCACTTATTTTTCTTTTTGACATATGTCTTGTATATGTTTGTAATTCTCCAACACTTGAAGCTCTTGCCACATCTCCCCATGTCAATCTATCATCTTCAAATACAAGCTCGTTTTCAGCATCTTGCAAGTTAGCACCCATTTTTCCTACTAA
Organism: Musa schizocarpa; assembly: GCA_900464855.2. Lineage (NCBI taxonomy): Eukaryota > Viridiplantae > Streptophyta > Magnoliopsida > Zingiberales > Musaceae > Musa > Musa schizocarpa. The sequence continues at coordinate 14,837,842 of LS990919.1, forward strand.
CCACTCATTTGAATCATCAATATCTTGCAATGAGATTGAATCAAATCTATTTTACAAATCATGACGAGCCTTCAAAGCTTGATTATACTTTATGTAAACAAGATCGTGCAATCGTTGATGTTCCAACCGATTTCTTCTCTTCGAGTGAATCTATCATGTCATATAATTTAAAAATATATTAATACATCTATCTAAATAAATAAATAAATTAAAATAAAAATATTTAGTGATCCTTACATGCTCAAAGACACTCCAGTTTCGCTCACAACCCGAAGCATTACATGTCAAATTAAGTACTTTGATAGCAAATTGCTGTAAGTTCGGGGTGGAATTTCCAAATAGACTCCATCATTCAGTTGCAAAATTTATGTTATTATTAGCAATAACATAGTAACATAATATATATGAAATTAATTATATCAAATTATTAATACTTGGAGACGTAGTTGTCCTGGATCGAACGGCAATTGGAATTCCAAAAAGACCTTCGGCATTTTTATATAAAGATAATTCATGAATAATCTTGTCTTGAACCTCAAGGCTGGGAACTAACCTTGCAACGCACTGATATAACTCACCCAAAACTTCTGCATCAAATTTAACAAATTTAATCTTATAAAAGAATTCAGGGTTCAAATAATATCCTACTGCATGTAAGGGACGATGAAGTTGACAATTTCATCTTTCATCAATGATTGTAAAAATTTTCTCATATTTTTCTTCATTTTCATTAAAAGATCTTTTAATCGTCTTCTTTGCTCTATCCATAGCCTCATAAATATATCACATTGTAGGCTTATTTTCATTATCCACCAACCGAAGGACTCGAACAAGAGGGCCCATTACCTTTAATATATAAACTATATGATTCTAAAAGGATGACATTAAAATGATATCAACAGCCCTCTTGCCTTTTGCTTCTTTTGCTCCTTGTCACCCATTTCTCAGAGGTAAACATGTTTCTCAGATTATGTTTTTGACGATGAACGCTCTGTAATGTCAAGAATGAAGTAGCAAATCGGGTGACACCATGTCTCACTAATTCTTTATTCCTTGTAAATTCTCTCATCAGATTCAAAGCTCCGTGATTATAAAGAAATCCAACAACAAAAATTACCCTTTCTATGGTTTTTTTGATTTCTAAGATCTTTCTAATATCCTCCAACATTAAATCAATACAATGTGCTGCACATAGAGTCTAATACAAGTGTTGTCTTTTTTATTCAAGCAATTTACCTAAGACAAAGGATAACAAAAATGATAAGATTTAAGAGTTTAACACACTTAATTGAAGATAAAATAATTAACAAATTCAAAAGATGAATATTACCAGCTAAAACATAGTTGCTTCCGTTGTCGGTTATGATTTGAATGATATTTTGTTCTCCAATTTCTTTCACGAAGTTGTCAAGTAAATCATATATCTTGTCTCCAGATTTTACAAAAGATGAAGCATCTATTGACTTCACAAACATAGTCCCTAAAGAATAATTAACCATAAAATTAATTATACTCCTGCGCCTCCTGTCAGTCCAAACATCTGACATAATAGAGCAACTATGTGTTGCCCATGATTCTTTATGACCCTTTAGTAAGTTATTTGTATAATTCAACTCTTTTTACAGCAATGGAACTCGCATCTCATAATAACTTGGAGGTTTTAATCCTGCACTATATCTTCCAATAGCTTCAATTATATCCTTAAAACTGTCTAAATGAGTTGTATTAAGGGGAAGACCAGCCTGATAGAAGAAGCGAGCAATGTGCTGAATTGTTCTTCCTCTTATTTCTTTATCACAAGCATCACTTATATTTGTTTGTTTAAATTTTGAGCCTCCTACTTGCCCTTGTTGTTTCTGGGATCCTTGAAACATATATAGATCCATCGGTCCTTTTTTACCCTTCTTAGTACTCATAACTTCTTTTCCTTTTTTGTCGTATACTCTTTTTCTACTTGGGTTAATACTCATAGAATAATCTTCTTCTTCATCCCTGAGATGTTCAACATTGTCTTCTAGTAAATTCCTGTAAGATTCATTCTTTTGTGTCTTCTTTTCATTCATATAACTCAGCAACTCTTCTTTTATCTCAGGTGGACACTTTTTGCAAGCTGCTGTATTCTTGAAATTTCTTACTAGATGTTGTTTTGCACGAAAAATACCACCTCTAGTAGTCTTATCGCAGAATATGCAAGTCACTGCATTAGGATCTTTCGGATCCTTCAAATAATTATACTTCCATGCAGGATCTTTTTTTTATGCCATTGGAGACTCTATTGAGTTGCTCTGTACACTTGCCATTTATGTTGAAACCTAACAATAATTTCAAATAAATAAAAATTAACAATATTAAAATTAAAATAATATATTATTAATCTATTAACAATATTAAAAATTAATAATTTCAAATAAATTTAATAATATTAACATTTAACAGTATACAGTATACGTATACTGTTAAAAGGAAGTGAAAAGGGGTGTTGAGCCTGTTGACTGAGAAAAGAGGAAGCGGCAGCGGTGATCGGCGACAGCAACGGGAGCGGGAGCGGCAAGCAGCGTGAGGCGCGAGCGGCGACAGCGGCAGCGTTTGCGAGCAAGAGCAAGAGCAGGAGTGGTGAGCAGCGGGAGGCGCGAGCGGCGACAGCGGTAGCGTTTGCGAGCAGCGACAGCGGTGAGCAGCGGTAGCGGGAGCAGGAGTGGGAGCAGGAGCGGCGAGTAGCGAGAGGCGCGAGCAGTGACAGTGGCAGCGTTTGCGAGCGGCGAGCAGCGGGGTCGGGATCGACAACGACGAGGGTTAGGGTTCGTTTGTTACTTATATCAGTTTTAGTTGGTTCGATTAAACCAACTAACCATCATAGACCGAACCAGACCTAAAATCCTGGTTCGGTCGCCTTGGTTAACTCAGGCGCTCACCTGAAGCGCCCAGCGCCTGGGCTCGGGCGAGCGCCCAGGTGGCGCCTGTTTGAAGTACGTCGCTTGGGAGATTAGCGAGGCGCTCGGGCCTCGCCTCGCCTCGCCTCGCCTCGCCCTAGCACCTTTTTAAATCACTACTAATAACCAGTCTAAAGGAAAGAATGACAACTCACATATTAAACTCTTGAAGAGTTTCTCAGACCTTGCATGAGAACGCCTTTCTGAGCTTATATTTAGAAATGTTTTTTTATTGGAGTCATCATCTAGCACAGCAATCATATTCTACCAAAACATTGTTATTCTACTAAAGTCATCATCTTGCAAAACAATCATATTTTACCAACTCATTAAGGATCAAACAGTCTACTTCAGTTAGTATTTGCGAGTTTTTTTCCATGGCGATGTCCTTTTACCAATTAAGGCTAATGGTAATATGAATCATATATATCATAATCCATGTTATTAATCTGTTTTTTTCCTCTGAATTGATGAGAAATTTGAAAAGTTGGATTCAGTTATTACAAACAAAGACTCTTTTTTATTATTTTTAAAGTATTAAAACAGTAAAACAGTCACAAGATTTGTGTTGACATCACTAGGACAACCATATTACTACAATTGGAAAATGACAGCTAAACAAAGAAAGACTTAGTTTCTCTTGAGGCATTTAGTATTTTTTGCAGTCAAAATTAAAGCTTTGTTTTTCACTATAAGAAGTTACTGTCATTTCTTTTGATATTGGATATATGTATTAGTTTGTCATGTCAGGGATGTGGATACATTTCAGGTTTTGAACAATAGAATAGAGATTGCTTTGGCAGTAATATGTAGTTCTAACACAGGAAAATGATCACAAAATCCAACTTCTCTTTGGAGTTTGGACATGTGATATTACGTTGGGGAGAACGTATTAAAAAGAGAATATAAATAGATTTTTTCTTTGTGATAACTATCTGAAATGCTAACTGCAATATTTGTGAACACAATTGCAATGATTGAACAAAATACTTATGAAATGTGCTCGCTTGTGAGACAAGTTTCACCTTTCTGCTCTCTTTTTTTTTTGGGGGGGTGAAAGCTAAACCATCAATTCTCGAACATGAAAGTCTTTTTGTCATAAAATTGGACTCAAGTTGTTTTTAGTTTGTGGATACTCCAATAGCCATAAAGCATGCAATATTTTGGAAGTAAATGATATGTTGTTATACATATTCTTGTTTTTGGAGTGATGTTACTATTCTGTTTCAGGGTTTCGCAACACAAGCAGCCAAATATCAGCTTGCTTGACTACTAATGGAAAGCATGTGATTTGTGCTAGTGAGGACTCTCATGTCTATGTATGGAGATATGACGATTCCCGAATAAGCAAAAGCAAAGATGCTACCACCATGACACAATCTTACGAATATTTCCACTCCAAGGGTGTGACTGTGGCTGCTCCTTGGCCAAACACCAGTACGAGGAAAATGGTGAGAGCTTGCCCCAACAAACAGGATGAGCTCGATGGAGAATGTCAAACAAATGCACCATCAATGGCAGGGACTAACAGACCCCAGCTTTCACCTTCACTCGTTTGCCGTTGCATTGATTCCCACCAGCATAGTACCCTTCGCAATACAAACTTGAATCGGTTTAGCGATAGGGCTTCTGCAACTTGGCCTGAAGAGCTCATGACAGCTAATAAACAGAGCCCTCAATGCAATGGTGATTTTTGCAGTGCAGGCACAACAGCCCAAAGTATGTCAGCCAGGGGATTGGCGATTGTGACTGCAGGCTGGGGTGGTGAAATTAGAACATTTCAAAATTTTGGCTTTCCAGCACAGACATGAAGCCAGCTGCTCTGCAATAATGGAGTCTCTTTAGCTATTGAAGCTCTTGCATTCAAATGTTTCTCAGCTACTACTTGCTAGGTTGATCCTGTTGCAGTTTTGTTGCTTGCTAAATGGCTATTATGTGGGGCTGCATCATTGTTCGCTTCTGCAGTAGCTTGGTTGATTTGCAAGAGAACCAATCGGCAGCTTCGAAGACTTAGATCTACGGAACTTTTTAGACTATCAAATTATGAAACCAGCAGTGTTGTACAAATTTAAAGTTGGAAGTCATCTGAGATTTCTTACGCTGTCATGCCTTTCTCTGCAGTCTTAGGTTTCCTGATATTCCACATTATTATTATTTTTACTATGTTATTGTAAGCTGCAAGAAAGTTACAATGCATTTCGGTTATCAGTTCCATAATTCTGCCTATTTTTCGGACAAAATGAAATCGTAATTTTACAGTTGGAGAATTCTGGTCTCAGTTCCTGCAAGGCATATCTATTACAGATAGTGCAAGCAAGTAGGAGCAGGATAAGATGTACGAACAGTTTCCCATCTGACTCTGGCCACCATAATATTTCTCGTCTGTGGTCGGATAAGAAGATGTATGAACAGGTTTTGTTGTTCTCCAAGGCTATAAATCAAGGGAAGGGATTTTGGGATATTTATGGGATGGAGTTTTAAGGCCTTAATAGAATTATGATATCATCTAATAAATGTTTTTAATTGTATCGGTTGATTTATCGAAAAAGTTAGTTAGAGAGAGAAAGATAAATCTTAAGGGGAGAAAAATAAAAATAATAAAAAAAAGAAGTTATTGGAGGTTATTTTAAAAATTTGAGACTCTTGTAGAAATGTTTTTAAAAAGGGGGAGCTCCACATCAATTTCCCAAAACTGAGACTAAGGATCTTTTCCGAAAATTTACCTTTGATCAAGTTATTAAAAATATTTTAAGTATTTTTAAAAAAAATAATATAAGAGTTTGAAGAAAGTTCTAAAGACGTAGTTTATTAGTTTAAGAACAAAGAAGCGAACCGCAGGCGGCTTCAGTCTTCCTCGCCTTCTTCTCTTCCGGTCTAGATCTCCCAAAGGTGGCTGCTGTGCTGGCGGCGACCATGGCGAGGGGCGCGCGGCACCCCCGGAAGCTTCCCGGCCGCAGATCCTCCCCGTTCACGCTGATCCTGGCAGCTCTCCTGACCGCGTCGGTGGTCCTCCTGATGCTCCTCGCCCTCGGGATCTTCTCGCTTCCCGTGAACTCCGACGGCCCACCCAAGCTAGACCACCGCCCCCATCGATCTATCCACGAGATGTGCGTTCTTTTTCACTCCCGACCCGATCTGTTGACGCTTCGCACTGGATCTGCGGTCTCTTTCCGTCAGCATTGATTGCGTTTTCGGGTTTTGTAGGAGGGATGGGATGGGGGAGAGGGGGGATCAGTGGACGGAGGTGCTCTCGTGGGAGCCCAGGGCGTTTATATATCACAACTTTCTGGTTGGTATATTTCATCCGCTGCTTTTCTCCGTTCTTGTTGATTCTCCGTTCTTGTTGATTCCCGTCTCTGCTCCTAGATTTCCTGAAATGCGTGTTAGAAAACTGTTGAAAGGTACCAATTTTAGTTGTCATTCCAAACCTAAAAAGCAATGCGCTCTGTTTTAATTTTTGGGGAGAAATTAAAATGGCAGTAATTCTAAAAACTAGCTTCATTTATAGATCCGATAAATGTGAAAATTCCACTATTTATCACCTCTCTCTCTTTGTGGCGACTTTCCTAATCTAGGCTTTACATTAATGAATTATGATCACATATTTATGTCCTGTCAAATTCTCTGGCCTGATGCAAGATTGCCGAGCGAACTAGGTTACCGACGGCTTCTTTCTAATATATCTCAATCTTGCACATCATGATCAGTGGGAATGCTCGCAAGTCCTTCGATATCATGGTCAACTGGTTGTGCATTGACCTTAAGATTACTTCTCAGTCAAAGGATACCAAAACCATATTTATCAACCCCTCTACAAGGAATCCACCGGTAGAAGGTCATTTGCCAATCCCACACATACCCATATCCACCACCGAGGAACTCGCTCACATCTCTGTTAAGATTACCTGCTAAATTAGTCTTGAAAGGTGTTTTCCAACTCTCTTGTGATGATACACTTCAGACTGACGTGCTATATCTGTTCTTTGCAGTTGTTATCATTCTTTGATTTTTCACATATCACATTTTCTGCCTTCGACACAATCAAGTGTTCTATATGTTGTTGCCCTAAGGTCTAGACATGATTTTACCATACCATGAACAGTTGGTTGGTCCCTTGTTGAAAAAGAAAGATTTTATTCTACGTGTAGATACATATACTGGTCCTGGGTGGGAGTTTGTTGAATGCTGTCCATGTTGCATACCTTTGCATCGGTCATAGCATCAAATCTTCCGTATGTGACATACCCTCATTCTTTTTTATCTTTTTTACAGCTTTGTGTAAGTTTGCTTGATTTATATAAAACTTTCCAATACGGCGGACTCCTAGATGTTTTACACATTGTTTCTTTACCCTCACTCTTGATCCTTCTCATATGGTGACCTGGGAAAACCAGATATAAGTGTGTGATTCTAGGTCTAAAAGTTCTTTTTTATCTTGTTATTCTTGCTTTGGTGACCTCAAATTATCTTTTAAAAGCTGTCTGATTATGCAAGTAATACTTTTAGCAAGGTTCGCCAATGATATTCTGTTGGAAGTGATGGGCTCTGGTATTGTGTTCATTTTTATTAGTCCAAGAAAGAATGTGAATACCTGATTGAATTGGCAAAGCCTCACATGGAGAAGTCAACAGTTGTCGATACTGCTACTGGTCAGAGTAAAGACAGCAGGTTTGCATTTCGCAGGCTCTAATTTTGTCAGACATTGTCTCCTTGTTATACATCTTCAATCATACTAATTTCTTTTCAGGGTACGGACAAGTTCAGGCATGTTTCTTAGAAGAGGACAAGACAAAATTATCCGAACGATCGAGAAAAGGATAGCCGATTATACCTTCATACCTGTAGGTGTGTATTCAGTATATTATACAAACTGAAAAACTTTGTCTGTGGGTACTATAAAAGCAATTCTTTTACTTGATATGCCATTCCATGGTTTTTGTGATCATCTTTAATCAAAATGATTCTATGAATGAAAGGGAAGCCCAATGCACATTGACTCCCGCCATTGTAGGGCCTGAGGAGCATTGTACTTTGCAAGTCTTGGGTTAGATTATCTGTGAATTGAGTTGCTTAGTATGAAACATCGTGGTACTTCTAATATACATTTGTTCCTTTTTAAAGTGAGAAATCGTCTGGTTCATGTCATCTTAACAGACATATTTGATTTCTCATGGTCTATCTTTTGTAGTAAGCATGAATTTTTCTCGGTAAGAAATGTTATTTTGACTGTTGTTTTCAATTTATATGTAATTTGTGTGTGCTGACTAGATATGATATGTAGTCGCAATGCTTGTACTTCTCATTTTATAGCGAGATGCCACGACTGCAATCTGCAATTGTGTAGTACTGGATTTTAAACATCATCAATCTATTTTGATAATATTTTATTGTAGGGCATTTGTTTGATTCACTCTTGGAATATTCTAAGTTTCTAACATTTATTCAGTGAAAAACAATGCCAAATTCAAAAAGTATACAATTGGCTGACTTTTACAGTGATAGAAGTAGTATGTTCCAGCACCTTAGTAAATAGACAGTTCATCATGCCACTAATTTTCTAACCAATATAAATTATACATCTCTACCGTAGTATTAGTTTCTTTTGAAGTAGCATTTGCCTTAGGTGTTAGTTTTTACTTTTTTTCTTATCTTTCACCTAGAATTTGGCTTTATGTTCTTACAGAAAATGGTGAGGGACTTCAGGTTCTCCATTATGAAGTTGGTCAGAAATATGAACCGCACTTTGACTACTTCCTCGACGAATTCAACACCAAGAATGGGGGTCAGCGTATTGCTACCCTACTTATGTATCTGTAAGAATCACACCCTATATTATACTCAGAGGCCAATAACATTGTCAGTAAATGACACAGTTTGTAAAAAAAAGTTCTAACATCTTTTCTCTTTTTTTGTAACCATTTCTGTTCCTCAGTTCTGACGTTGAGGAAGGTGGTGAAACTGTATTTCCATCCGCCAAAGTAAATAGTAGCTCTTTGCCAGGGTATAATGAGCTATCAGACTGTGCAAAGAAGGGTATTTCTGTGAAACCTAAGAGGGGAGATGCATTACTCTTTTGGAGCATGAGGCCAGATGCCACATTGGATCCATCTAGTTTGCACGGTGAGTTGTTAAGTGTTTGACCAGCTAAATCAAGTTTAGATTTTGGAACTGTTTCACTTCAGAGATTCATCCACAATCTTCTTACAGACTGTTCTAGCTGTCTGCAGCCAAGTTTAACTTACCAGCTTTGTTTCTGAGATGGTAATTGTGTTGTTAAACTTATTGCAGCTGGATGTCCTGTTATCAAAGGAAATAAGTGGTCTTCTACAAAATGGATGCGTATCCATGAGTATAGAGCTTAGTTCAAAATAAAGAAGGTACTCTGCTGCTTGAACCTACTTGTGTCTCGAGAAATTTTAGGGTAGCCTCCTGAAAGTTGAGAAATATTACCTTTTTACCTGCATAAGAAAAAGATGAGCTTATTGTGGATGCTATGTAATTTCACACAATGTCAAAGTGTTTGTTGTTTTCTGTTGTTTGACCCAACATAAGTCCTCGGACGAAATGACTTTGTGGTCCTCATATTTTCTGACTATAATGAATCACAAATCCACTAATTGAATATTAGTATTCTGATGGTATATTTTTTCATGTCCAATTAGATGTACTTGTACTCATCCCATCTATTTGGAGCTCTTCATTTAAAGGCATTCTTGGTTCTTGGTTGTTTAATTGGATAATGGACCTAAATGCGGATTGTGGAGATGCATGCAGTTAAGTTGACATTTCCAGTTGAATCATTGGAGATATTTATATAACACCACTTAGAAGCAAACGGTTTTGGAATTTGTGACATGATTTCCCGAAATTATTGCTATGAAATGCCAGGCAAACACGGGTTGCTTTTTCAATGCTGTGGTGTCAGTTTACTTGCATGTAAAAAACTCTGTTTTGGGGAAATTCAAAGTCAAGAAGCTGCATATTTGAAGTAATTAATTGGACTTGTGGATAAATATCGATGAATTTTATTAGCATTTGATGAATTTTATTCTTGCCATCCTCTGTGTTATAAAGTAATAATTTTTTATCCCTGTTTAACATTTCCACCTGATGATCTCTGAACTGTTTCTCCTTCTTCGCTTTCCATCCTCTGTGCTATAGAAGCAATCATATTTTTTTATCTCTGTTTGACATTTCTACCCAATGATCTCTAAACAGTTTATCCTTGGCGTTCTTGTTCTTCATCGTTCAAAGACTTCATAGAAACTAAATCAAAATTTCCCCATTTTGGTGCAATCAGGTTTATCAACTATTTGTAGCTCACCAGATTGTTGTTGAGGTGCATTTTCACCGACACTAAGCTGGGTTCATGGCTTCTGGTTATTCCTAGCTTGTTGATTAGTCATCATACTCTTTGACATGCCACTGTGTAAGAAAATTGTTGTGGCACTAGAAGAGTTGAAGGTAAATCTAGATGACCCTAGTTATCTAATTCATGATAATTTTTGGTTTGTGATTACTTGAGTTTGCAGTGGCTGTCCTTTTATCCTTTATATATATATATATATATATATATATATATATATATATATATATATATATAACAAAAAGCCTAGTCTCCTGACTTTTCATTCTAATAGACGACCTATTATTATTTACGATTTTTCTATTTCATATTTAACTAAAGTCGAGATCAGAATGGTGTCTGAGCTTCGCTCATTATAATATTTATGAGATTAGAGAGTTAAATAATAGTGCACTAACCAACATGTTAGTTTGTCTATAGACAAGTGCATCTCTTCTTGTTTTTATATGATTAATCCAACAAAAGTGCATGATAAAGCTCCACGATACTAATTCTGCTAAAATAGCATGATTTGATCCATGTTTGGGAACTGAGTTTTCTCAAAATTTGTAGGTCCAGGATTGTCCAATCCAACTCATAAGAAACTTCTCCTGAACATCGGAAACTTCTTCAATTTTCATATGCATTATTATGAAAAAAATGTTATCTATTTTTTATTAATAAAAATTAAATGAGTTTTGTTCTCATGCAAAATCTTCTCCTCATAGTGTAAATTGTTATTATAAATGTTTAATTATATATTTTCCTCAAATGTTTAATATAAACAATTAGGCACGTGTTCTTTAAATAATAAATTTGTTGACAATGAAATTTGATATTTTGTGCCAAGTGTCATCCTATTCGGCAATGATTTCATCTCCCTCCCCCTGAAGGGCAAACTGGTCATTTCGAAACAGCATAAAATTGCAGTCAAACCATCGCCGAACGAGCTTCCTCTTCGACCGATCTCGCAGGAGAAGAGACAATAACAACCCATACCAAGTAAACGGAGGAGGTAGAGAAAGGGGAAGAGAGAGCGCCATCGGAGAGATGTCGTCCGAGTTCGACACCGAGTTCAGCAACGGCGGCGTGCAGGAGGAGGCGGCCGTGGCGCCCGCGTCCGCCACCGCCCGCCCCTTCGACGACGGGTACCTCGGCTACGACCCCCGCCTCCCCTCCCAGCGCTACGACGCCTACTCCTCCTTCGCCGCTGACGAACACGCCAAGGACCCAGCCAGCGACGACATGTTCCCCGGCGCCGCCTCCGCCGACGGCGGAGGAGGGTACGGGTTCCAGCCGGAGGACGTCCCCATCCACCATGACGGCGGCGGGACCATATCGGCCTCGCCGGAGGGTTACGGTTTCTCGTCCTCGACCTCGCCGTTCGGGATGCCGGAGGCTGACGAAGTGACCAACGGGGGGGAGGAGAACGGCGAGATCTTCACCACGGACGGGCCTTTCCTTCCTGAACCGGATCAGATGCGGGAGGAGGGTTTCCTCCTCCGCGAGTGGCGCCGGTGAGCCTCTGGTCTTTTAGATCGAAGCTTCATTCTATTGCCTATGTTCTAATTGCGTTGACTTTGTTGTATAATGAAATTGGGGTTACGGGAACTTATTTTAGAATGATAGATCTAAATGCATGATGCTATACATGCTTATAGGTTCTCTTCTAGTTTGATTGCTTGGTTCTCTTTGGTGCATTGATCTCTGCTTCTTTAATTCCCTTATTTAAGGTCAGATATCTTTCTGATTAATAATTATATATTCGTGTCAATTCGAGATAAAGGTTTCTTCTTGTTATAGTCATTGTGATCTGAAGTTTGATTGAACTACTTTTTATTTTTTCAGCCAGGGTTAGTCTTTTCAATTGGATTTTAATTCAGACAATTTTTCTACAATCATTCTCACCAAATTGTCTTTGCATCTGTTTCTTTTATTGGTTTTATCAAAGTGAGGAATCGCTACTATTTTTCTGTTTTCAAACTTTGTACCAAATTTATCAGTTTTTTCCAAGTTTTGAGATTCTTTTCATTGATAAATACGACAACATGATGTGCTGTCCCATTTAATTATGACCAGCTACATGGATCTTCTGCCAGTATCGAGTTTTATCTAGAGCAAATTAGACCTTTACTATTATAGTATGGTACTTGAAAATATATATTCTGATTTGTCATCTTTTGTAAGCTTCCCATCTTTTCTCTTTTCCAATCGTGTGCCACATACTGTCCTTGTCCAAAATCTGTTAAAAGGAATAGGAACTTTGCATAATTTTCAAAATCCAAGCTTTAGGCTCTCTTCAGATCATCTTAGGGTCCAAAAGTCCTTTTGGTCCGAAAGGATTCTGGATAAGGCCTGGTCTTGAAACCGAAAAGAACTTGTTGTTGCATTTAATTCTGTTCTCAATCTTCTCCTGAAAATAGAAAAAAGCTATGTTCTCAATGTTGAATTTTGACTACTTCAAACTGAGTCCGAAGATGCTTTATTTTTTTAGACAACCTTTTCTACCAATCCTCAATTGCAACCATGACAATCTTTCTTTCTGTACATTGCAGCTTTCATCATGTAGACATGATGTCTTATCTGACATGCCTAACCAGGATTCTGCTTACTGGATTTTTCTTGGAAATATAACAAGGAACATACTTGTGACTAATAAGATTTTACATTGCTTCTTATTCTTTATGTGCCTACCTGCCATAAAGGGTTGGTAGAGCTGGAAAAGCTCTTCATGATCTTTTGCTTTCCCCTTTTGAGGTGTCAGTGGACATCTCTTAGATGGTTTAAGGTGCTTTCTGGCTGTGCTTGCTGTTATCAGTTCTATTAGATGGTTTAAGGTGTTCAGTGTCAGTGGAAGTCTCTTAGATGCTTCCTAATAGTTGGACAGACATATCTGACTTCTCTAGCTGTTTCTAATCTAACTATATTGCTATTCTGTTAGACATCCATAATAAAGTTTTTTTTCGCTTAAAGATCATACAAATAAATGGTTTAAGAAGTATTTTCTTTTTTGTTGATAGGTCACATTTCACTTAGAAACTTCACAACAATGTATAATCTTTACCTTTTGGACCTTACTTTTCTGTTTGTTTGTCTGCTGACCTTTCTGACGACATTACTGCAACCACTAATTTTGACTGACATATATTGTTGTGAACTAGTCAATTCTGAATTCTTGCATATGTATTGCTTGTTGTCAAACATGATTCATTTTTTCATGATTTCCATGCATGCGTTCTGTCAGGACTATCAAGTTAAAATAACCCTTTAAGGTTAACATAACTGGTTTAGGATAACTTAATGTGGTTATTTTCATATCGAAACGAACATGCTCTAGAAGTTCTTGAGAATGGTCTTCGATGCATACTCTTAATACTCTATTTTAGAATTCTTGATGCTGTTGTTTCAAGTTGTTTCGGTAATATGTCAAACATGCAGCCAAAATACCATTGAACTTGAGGAGAAAGAGAGAAAGGAAAAAGAGCGTAGAAACGAGATTATTGCTGAAGCTGAAGAATACAAACGAGCTTTTTATGAGAAAAGGAAATTGAACTGTGAAACAAACAAGACACAGAACAGAGAAAGAGAAAAGGTTAAAATAATTCTTCTTGCACCTTTTGGTCCCTCTGTTTAGTTGCTTTTTAAGATTTGCTATATTTATGATCGTAAGTCCTCTAAGCAGTTTTCTTTTGTCTGTGATCAGCTATATCTAGCCAACCAGGAGAAGTTCCATGCAAATGTAGATAAACAATACTGGAAAGCAATTGCAGAGCTTATCCCTCATGAGATAGCCAACATTGAGAAGAGGAGAGGGAAGAAAGAGCAGGAGAAGAAACCTTCAATCGCTGTTATCCAGGGTCCTAAGCCTGGGAAGCCCACCGATATCTCTAGGATGCGCCAGATATTGGTCAAGTTGAAACATACTCCCCCACCACACATGAAACCTCCACCACCACCTGCACCAGAACCAGCCAAGGGTGCCAAAGTTGGTGCTACTGCTACAGGCAAACAGCCCGCTTCACCAGCTAAGCATGCCAAAGATGGTGGTGGTGGTACTGCTGCTGTAGAAAAACAGCTAGCAACACCAGCGGAGGATGCCAAAGCTAATGGCACTACTGGCTCACCAAAGGGAGAAAACCCCAAGGTAGAAGAGCAAGCAGACAAGGCACCGGAGCCATCATCTGATGCTTGATTCCACAGCACTGTGTTGAGTTTTACCTATCTGGCTCGAACAGTTGACTTGATTCATTCTCTAAAATAAAGTATCGAGGTTCAATCTGGTTGTAGGAGTACTTCGATTTGGTATGGTAGTCCATCTTTTATTGAGTTGGGCATGGAAATTGCTTAGCAGCACAACAATCCTTTTCTTTGAAGTTTTGTGATAATTTTGGTCTATTGGACATGTTGGTCTCAGTAAAAATGTAAAATGCTTTGACTTTTGATTATTAACTCCTGTGCCTAATACTGAGGGCATCTTCTGTGATCTTTTGTTTGTTGAGTTCCATTGTCAGTTGTACTGTGATGAAGTGTTTTATCTGATAAAATGAGAGCCTCCTGCACAAAAGCTGCATCTTATGATCAGCAGCAGTTAAATATACTCGAAGCTAACTTTTTGCAACTTTCTGCAGGTTAAAATGCCAGACGAAATCAAATTTATCCAACAAGGCTGGAATCACTTGCTTTTATTTGGTCCAAGCAGATAGAGATTGTTTGATCTAGAGATGTGTCCAAGATTCTGAGAAACAAGTTTGTCCAACATACCTATACAAAAGTTCTTTGCTATTATATTTATAGAATTTACAGCTTCCAAATTGCTTAAAAATGCTATGATCAAGGAGATTTTATGAGTTATGTAACAGATACAAAATAATGGAGTATTAACAAGTTCTTAAATTTGGATCTAGAGCTGGACCTGCGTGCTTAAAGACATCGCCACTGGCACATTTCTGGCTACTTCGTCTCCCTGTTTCTTTCCCCCATTCAACAGCCATTATTTGTCTGTCACCCTTAGAAGAAGCCTTCATGGCTTCAAAGAACAGAGGCTAACTAATAGCATGGATGACTCGCGACTTCTGCATGAACATGCCAATGAGCCCTTTTTTAACAGCTTAAACATTCAAAACCAATGATAACTTAATCAAAATCTTTATCGTATTATCAGAGCTGGTCGTGAATTCAAATTCTCTATCCTTTCTTTTTTATTTCACCAATATTTTCTGTTTAATTGGTTTGCAAAATACATTTAGGTTCAGTTTCATGTTTCAATTCTAATCCGATTGAGCTTAATATACATCATATATATATATATATATGTATATATATATATATAATGTATATATATATAACAACTTCAAAATTTTAGGATGAATAATAATTCGTTCAAAATCTGTATCAACTGTCGGTAATGGAAGAAACCTTTGTTACATTCAATGACACAGTCAAACTGGTAGCATGCAGCGGTTGCCCCACAGTATTAACTTCCAGAAGGCCCACGCAGGCCCTGTGTACTGACTCCACGAGGAACATAACTAGTTGCCCTCCGTTGACATTTTAATCCTCCAAAGAATTACATGCATCAATCATTAAACATACACATATAATTATCGTCATCATCGGGTACAGAGACTGCAGCAGAGTTTGACCCACTAAAAACAGCAGTTGACCGGCCAATTCGCTCGCGTTGGGTTGTTTGTCCATTTGATTGGACTCCAACGGTCCGTTGCGCACGCCATCTCTGCCGTCCGTTATCGCCCCAAGTATCGGCAGATCCCATGAGCGAGCACGCCGTTCCTTCCGTCTGGTCTCTCCCCGGTGGTGGTACCTTCCAAGTTTCGAACAAAGGTTATGGACATTCTCGTAAATTTTTGTTGCTATCGTATCCATGTCTCGACGTGTCGACCATCTCGGTGGTACAGTTCCTCACTATTCCATGATGAAAATACCTTTTTTAACTGGCTAAATTTACAATCATAATCATTGCAAGACCACGAAACTTGCCCATCATTATTTGTTAATTCCCATCGGATTTCTTAAAAAATGTGATGTGTTTTCAATAAAAATTGACTATCATGTAAAGACAAATATGAACACCGTGCAATGACATATATATATATATATATATATATATATATATATATATAGATTTCTGATGAAACATCATCTTCAAGATTGCGATAGGCACGTGTTGCACCCACCATTTGGTGATAGGGAAAATAAATAAATAAATAAAAAGGTTAATATAAGGAATTAAGAGCCGACATATCCTCCGTCATACATACCTCCTTGGATTCGATAAGCCCACTATAATGGAAATTAATGAGAAAAGCTCGGTAAGAATTGACCCTTCAACTAACTAACGGAACCAAATTGTTTCCTGGTTTATAACGGTCGAGCCACTGTCGGCACACCGAGTGAGCCGCATACGTGCCAGGGTCAATCTCGTAATTACGCGACGTGGGAGTGCACATGGAGCAGCACAACATGACGGGGCCCCGCGTCGGATCGATTCTGGTCCCCCGTCCATCGAGTCATTGGCGGCAACCCAAAATTACTCCCCCTCTGCAGTGGGACTTGCTGAGCTTGTCTCCCTCGCCCCCGCCTCTCTCTCTCTCTCTCTCTCTGGAGATCCAAGTACTGTTTGTTGCCAGTAGTTTGGGGCGTTAAGCATGAGCAATATTTTATGGGGTGGTGAGAGGTGGGTTTGTTGGTCTATATAAGTGAGGCAAACTGCAGTGGCCGTTTGCACATCGAGATCCGGACACTGGAGCTGATACTTGGCCTCCTGGAAGCCTAAAAGCGAGGAGAGAAGCTCACAATGACTTCTTCCTCCTCCTCCAGTTGCGGCTTCTTTTTGTTCTTGTTTTGCTTCCTCTTCTTCTTCTTCTTCTTCGACGCCGGCGAGGCGTTTGCGGTTTTCGACCCGCATTGGCACCCGGCGACTGCCACGTGGTACGGCAGCGCCGAGGGCGACGGCAGCGACGGTGAGCTCTCGCCCTTCCCAACCTCTTCCCCTTCCCCTCGCCACCATTAGATTAAGATCGGACGGGCGCGCACGTGAGCTTGCGTTTCTAGCCGTTGGCGGCTTCGTAGCCGTTGGGCGTTCACCCCGCTTGCTCGCGGGTCCCGCTTGACTCTGGCTGCGTGGCAAGAGCGGTGTGGTGGATGAAGGCGTTGCGTGTGTAGGGCGACGACGGTATCTCATCGTGTTGGCCGTCGCCCTCCTTTGGTGCTAATTTGGCCGCCTCCGTGCTGTGATGGAAATAAAGCTTTGGTGATGGTTCGTGGATGGCAGGTGGGGCGTGCGGGTACGGGACGCTGGTGGACGTGAAGCCGCTGCGGGCGCGGGTGGGGGCGGTGAGCCCGGTGCTGTTCAAGGGCGGCGAGGGCTGCGGCGCCTGCTACAAGGTGCGGTGCCTCGACCCCGCCATCTGCTCCCGCCGCGCCGTCACCGTCATCGTCACCGACGAGTGTCCCGGCGGGTACTGCGCCTCCGGCCACACGCATTTCGACCTCAGCGGCGCCGCTTTCGGCCGCATGGCTGTCGCGGGCGAGGCCGGCCAGCTGCGCGACCGTGGCGAGATCTCCGTCATATTCCGCAGGTAAGCTAAGCATCGAAACATCGATGACGACAACCCCGTTTACTACATTTATGTGCAAATGTCGACATTTTCGTGCAAAAGACGACATTTTCGGACGCCCCTTATTTTGTTCATCATACAAGACAGGGAACTGCTTTTGGCATTTTTATGCAATTGTTTGTTGTCTCATATATGTGTGAGTGTGACTTGAGCATATTAGATCGGTGGCTATCGAGATTCCTGACAATTTTCTTAGTCATGCACATAGTTATCACCAAATTTATGAGAAATCTTTTACTGGTGAACTCAAATTAAACTTAAAAAAGTTACCGCAGAGTGAGATAGAGAGCATAAGATTTGATTTGGAACATGAAAAAAGATTGCTGAATGATGTTGCTCCTTATAGAACTGAATACTTGCACTAATTAGTCCTTAATGCTAAAACCGGCTCCTAAAATTGGATTATAAGTTGGTGTTGTGGGATCATCAGATAGAGAAGGTTGTGTTAATTCTGTTGATGAATGGGATCAGAAGCTTTCCTTGATGCTCATCAGAGCAGTCTATGAAGCATGTGATTTTACTGTTTAGCTCTACCAATCTCTTGAATTTTCAGAGTAATTGCCAAATTAGCCTGGAAAAATCATAGAGCATCAGCCAAAGTCGAGGATTATATCGGAAATCCACCATCATGTGATTTAATTCTTACATTAGCAAATATAGTTCGATCAAAAATTTATCTTCGAATGTTGTATTTTTCAGGACTCCATGCAAGTACCCGGGAAAGAATATCGCGTTTCATGTAAACGAAGGTTCCACGAACTTTTGGCTCTCTCTTCTTGTGGAGTTTGAGGGTGATGATGGAGATATCGGATCCATGCATATAAAACAAGTACAATTTCCTACCTTACATCTGCTTTATGTTCTTATCTAAGTTGTAGTTTGACGCTTCTCCTACATGAACCGGCACAGATGGAAATGATGCAGTTTGTTCCACAATCTGTTTGTAGCTAAAATGTTTAGGTGAAAGATCAGCTCTGCTCCAGGAGTTTTGCTGCAATTTATCCTCCTCTTTTTATGGTTGTAAAAGTAACATTTATCTAAACAATAAAGCCCAAACAAATGTCCCAGTGTCTGGTTTGCCTGTCTGCCACAAGTTGGTCTGCCTATTTATCATCTTTGAAGAAAATAGGAGTTGTGTTGACCGGGCAAATCCAATCCATCATCAGTAGCTCATCAAGTTGTAGTTTTATTTATGAAGATAAGATTTCATCAAGGATTCTGCTATTTGTCTGACATGACTGTAGATCTTGCAGTGATGAATGGTTGTCGTTGTCTTAGAGGAGAGTGATAAGTATAATAATGCTAAGAATCTTAGAAGAACTTTCTTGTTGTTAGTGTTGTGGGCCAAAACCTGATTGATGAATGCACTCACAACTTTAAGACAAGAATTGATGCAACTAAAGCTCTTTATTCTTCTCCTCTTTGGAGCTAAAGTTGCAGGCAGCACTCTTGATCCCACTTTTTAGGATTCATATTTCTCGGTCACCGATTCCTCATTACATTGGAAGGTTGGAAAGGCTCCTCCCTGTCCGGTCAAGAACCGATCCATTTCTTTTGCAGTTAAGTGCATATTTCTCTTGCAGGCAAATTCCATGAAGTGGCTAGAGATGAAGCACGTGTGGGGAGCGAGTTGGTGCATCATTGGGGGGCCTCTGCAGGGGCCATTCTCAGTGAAGCTCACCACATTGACCACCCAAAGAACCCTCTCAGCCCGGGACGTGATTCCAAGAAACTGGTCTCCCAAGGCCACCTACACCTCTCGCCTTAACTTCCTTTGATCGAAGAAGAAGAAGAAGAAGAAGGTACGCCATCAATGAATGGCAGAAGAAGAATAAAATAAAACCTTGAGAACAAGCCTGGTACATGTTCCCGCAGGAAATGCAAAGGCGATCCGGCGGGCTATGCAAGTGTGTTTGAAGTAAGTTGTGTGGCTGTGGGTGTGTAAATGTTGTGGAGCCATGGGGGCTCAGCAATGTGCGTCCCTTTGTAGCCCTCTCCGAAGTGGAGAGAGAGCGAGCGTCGTCCTGTTTCAGTGGCTTGTCACCTTGGAACTCTCTTTTTACGGATTCTTTCACTGTTGGTGGTTTGGTTGGTGTAAAACCGGGTCGTCTTCGTCGTGGCTGGTGGCTATTGCGCCTGTGACCTGCTTTCGCGGACGGGGGAGTCACATGGCTGGTGTTAGATTATTTTGCTGTGGTGACGCTGTGCTCCACCATGGACATGGCACATGGCACATGGCACATGGTCTATTTTTGGGAGCCACGGGGCGTTGTTTGTGATGTGGGTGGGGTCGGATTGATGGCACATCTCGGGATGTCGAGACATCAATTCATTGGATGAGAGGTGAAAGCTATGCTCCATCTCCATCTCCATCTCTGATATGCTACCACAGCAACTTCTCGCACACTTTGGTAATTACTTAGAAAAGAGGAGTTATTTGTGATAAAAAATTTTTTTCATCTTATATAAGACGAATTTCCGAAAAAAACTTCTCAATTTAGACTTTTTCCAGTTGTCATCCCTTTTTTATGTTTTCTATTAATGCTTTCCAAAAAATGATATAATTTTATTTAAAAATACTAACTCCTGAGACTTTTTGACTGTTCAACTCGAGTTATTTTGAGATTAAAAAAATGGGACAGTAATGGGAAAAATTTTATTTAAAAAAAAAATCCAAAACGAAGGATATTTCTTAAAATCAGTATACTTATAAATAAAGTGAAAATGAAAAAAATGTAATTATGCAACAAAAAAAAAAAAGAGACGTGATAAATATTTATGTTTAAATCATAATTTTTGTATAAATAAATAAATAAAAATAATCAAGTGATCAAATTAGATGTTTATCCCAATAATAACAAACAACTGCCACAACTGCAACCGTCCGCTGACCTCCTTTTCCGCTTCACTGTTCCCACTCCCTTACGAACAGCAGTCGGCTGCTTCGCTGCTCCCTCGTCCTCGGCTCATCTGGCGATGCACCGATCCCTCGGGCGACGAGAGGCAGTGCCTCCTCCTCGTCTTCGCCCAGACGCCCTCCTCGCCTCTCCCCGCGGAGATGAGGATCCTGGCGGCAGGAAGGAGATGCGGGTGCCGGCGGAGGAATCCTGGCGTCGTCGGGAATTGTAATTGGACCGCATGGTGCGCATGGGCCGAGTTTGATGGGCTTTCTGGGCTTTTAATGTCAACATTAAGCTCTTACACGGTCGGTGCCGGGTTGCACTCGAGTTTCATTTAGGTCGTGGATGATACACCAACGACTCGCGCGCCGCCGAAGCTGCTCGACGCACCCTTCTTCCCTCGGCTCCAGTGCGCTGCCTGCCCCCAGGCCTCCTCCTTGATCTCGCCGCCATCGCTGCCGCCGCCGTATCCTCCATCCTCCCGGAGCCTCCTCCTCGATCTAGCCGCTGCTGCCGCGGTATCCTCCGTCCTCCCAGAGCCTCCTCTGCCTGCTTTTCGGGTTCTCCTCAAACTCGTCTTTCCCCTTGTAACTCTCTATTTCTCTCTCTGGTCTTCGATCCTCTTCATTCTTTACCCTTTCGAACTTCTTGGTAAGTCGTGAGCTTTTGTCTTGTCTTGTTTTTCTGGTTTTTTGTGTTTGTTTTGGGGCAAATCTATGTCAAGTAACAGACGTGTGTGTGTTCGTAATAACGATGTTTGTATTTTTGCCTGTAAAATTTTCGTTATCCTCAAGTGTCTCTTTGGTAATGATTCTTGCACATTGGGTGTTTGTTTTTATGCCTTCTAAGATTATTATCTCCACTGTGGTATTCAATCTGTAACTTGCTTCTTAGTGTGATAGCATCGTTCGTGAAGCAAATGATGAGAAGGATAGCATTGCAAAAAGAACTTCTGCGTCAGCCTAGCTTGTGTGGGTTTCTCTCCTCCAAACAAGTGCTGCCTCTCTTCTTCAGACACCAATCCTTTCGCACTGGTATCTGATTACTTTCTTTCTCCTCATCGATTAGATAAACTTCTTCTGCACCTCCTTTCCTTTGTATCTCAATTCTGTTGGAGCGAGTTTGTCAATGTTTGTTGTATACTAATTATGTAAAATTTGCTTATAGTTCCTTATGAACCATTGTAATTTTTATGTTTGCGATGGAATTGATATGTCATTGCTTTGGGAAGTATGTCGAACATATGGTATGCAAATCAAGTGTCTTCTTTTTTATCAGGGACATTAGTGGATGAGTGAGTTGAGGAGCCAATATCTCGTAGGTAGTGTTGCTAAGCCCCTTTGGTTGATCTTGTCATGGACTCAAGGTTAATTTGGATGCCAGCCAATGAGCCATCCCCAAGTACGTTGAAGTCATGCATGCTTTCCTCTCGAGTCACACTAAATGAGAGATGGGATGAGAAACTCATGCAGACGTCTAATTCATAATCTCAGAATTTAAACATTCTGACTCTGCTCCATAGTCCATATTGTTGAGCTGACAGCTTCAGTCAACAAGTCTAGTTGTCTGCAAAATTGAACCCTGCCCCATTAGGAGATCTGCATCATGCATAGCATCTTCTGTTGATTTCTGGTATTTTTCTGCTATCACAGTTGATGAATTATAATTTATTTATGCAAGTCCAATCAAAAGTCTCACTACTCAGTAATCCATTTTGTATGTACATCGTATATGATTTTGATCTCTAAAAATTTGGTTTGTAAGATACACCCATTTATCCATTGCTGCATGGTCAATATAAAAAATGTTACGTAATAGCAAACTATCATCTTAATCTTTCATCACTGTTATGGTGTCTAGAGCTCATGATCAGCTGTCCCCTTCAACCAAAAACTCTTACTTGAGTAGGTCACGGCAGCATTTGTATTGATAAATTTTTTGTGCATTCATTCTCTGCAGTTTTGTATTCTCGGCTGACAACTGCCGCAATGATAACAGCTTAGGATAGCACACGGCCATGGACTGAGTGTATTCTGATGAATTCTCATTTTAGAAGGCCGTAAATTTGTTGTCATGTGAATTGTAAAGATAACAACCTCTCAGCGAGATCCATTGTTTGGTAATTCTATATTTTGCAGGCACAAATCAATTACAAGAACCTATTTCAAAATACATCCCTACTTTATTTCTGAAAAATGTTGTATTTTGTAATGCTCTTTCCGGCTGTGTTCTTGAAATTTTTATGGCCACCTATTAGATGTGCTTCTTTCACTTCCTAACTTACTTTTAGCTGTAATGTCTCAACTGTTTGGGTTGGCTATGTGGATCTTTTTTCTCTCTTGGGTTCTGGTAGGAAAACATCCTACTTAAACTAAAAGTAGTGAACTTTCTTTTTATTGTTTTAATAATATATTCTTATTTCTCCTTCTGTATTTTCTCACACCACTAATCCTATCCAATTTGCCTCATCTAACGAGGATATTTAGATGTCTCCTTCAAACATGTCATGCTTAGTTGTCTTTCCTCATTTTATCTTTTTCCAGAGCTGCACCTACTTGTTTGTGAATGGAAAACATTTCTTATTCACAAAATTTAGCCACTTCTAGATCCTAGGTGTTTTATCAAAAGAGACACTAACATGCTTTGTGTACATTTGGCAACATTTTAGCAGTCAATTTTATTTAAAATTTTGTTTGATCTTTTTTTCTATAAGTGTCTTATTTCTGTGTTAACGTTTACACTGTTGTTCTTTCTCTGGTCCAAACAGATAATGGTAATTCTGGCCGAAACAGTGATAATTCGTTTGAGAGCTCAGATGACTTTGAACGACGCTTATTTGGTGATATAAGCAATAATGAAATAAATGATTCATTTTATCGCAAACTTGACAAACTTGAGAAGGCTCATGGAAGATCTGGCATTGGCTCCAAATTGAACAGTGATGATTCTCGAATCATAGATGGTATAAGTGATAGTTTTAATTCATTGTCAGATGGTATGGATGAAAAGTTGAAGGAAGCAGCTCGTACGTTTGTTTTTAGTGATGAGATACAGGATGAAAATTATAAATTTAGACCAGATGTGACATTTTATCCTGGTATGACTTACACAACAAGGGTAAGAGGCATTCTAATTGCTAGCTCTTTTGCCTTTTTCCTTGGCAGTAAGTTTTTTATTTTTAGTTCTATGGTTGCTATCTTATGTATGACTATTTTTGTTTTTGTAGCAAGACAACAAATATCTAAATGAATGCTAATCATATAGTTCATATGTTATTTAGTACCCTAGATATATATTATTAGAGTCATATAGTTTTTTTTTTTAACTGTTATTATTACTTGTATGCTTTCATCCTCACTTTTTTCCTGTGGCTGCATTTAGGATCTTGATCTTACAAAACCTGGGGTTCAAAAGAGATTCAAAAGAAATGAGTTTGAGACAACCACACAAGAGGTTCTGAAGAAAGCTGATTTCAGGGTAGGCTCATAATACATTTTGGCTTCTTCATATACTTAAAAATTTGCATTAATATCACATTGTAGTTTGCAACTTCATTGAGTCAGAACCTGACAATATGATTGACCTGCTTTCACTATCATTATAATACATTTTAAGTTCTAAATAAAAGTATTGGTGCATATGCGCATATCTTTATACCCAATAAATTTTCTATTGACTTTGTCTCTAACAGACTCTTCCTATTTTGAGGCTATGTATGTTTCCATGAAGCAAATTGAACAGTTAAGATTTTGAATTGATGTAGGTACTTCACTGTGCACTATTTTAGTAAAAAAAATGACTTCATACCCAGAGTTCTAGAGCCCTCAACCAAAGCTACACTGATATGTTTGTATTGATATTCTTAAACTCTGATTATTTCAAGTTGTTCTATTAATATAGTAGCCCCCAATAGATATTTAGCATTTCTGCCGCCATTAGATATCTGTGATTTCAGTATATTATAACAGTGATAATGAAGCATTCTTGGAAATGTGGTCCCTATGTGTGATCTATCTACTCTGAGGTATCTGACATCTTTTTTTCTGGTTGATATATCACAAACAGTAAAGTGCTCTTCTATTTGGAAGAGGTTGGATATGTTTGCATTGGAAATTCTGTCCTAGTTTATGAAAGTTTTGGAGAGAAATTTCTTTCTGGTTTTGTTTGTAGCACTGTGCAGCCGATCTCATCACTAATCTGTCTGTCTTTGTTTTTGAATGTCTTGGGTTTCTCTTAATTCTTTTTCTTCTAGAAATTAATTAAATTGGCCTTTTCTTATGTTGTTCTGACATCTGGGATGATCCAATGCAGAATGTGAGGTTCCTCTCAAATTTTCTGACTGAAGCAGGAATTATAATTAAAAGAAGCAAGGTCAAGATTGAATCCCACTCATATAATTATAATTATAATTAAAAGAAGCAGGAATGATATGGCCGTTCTTTCGATCACTTACCATCATGGTTTCTCTGCAGACTCGTATCAGTGCCAAAGCTCAGAGGAAAGTTGCGAGGGAGATTAAAACTGCACGGGCTTTTGGACTAATGCCGTTCACTACCATGGGAACGAAACCTTTTATCTTTGGGAGAAGTATGAAAGATGAAGCTGAGGATTACGAACACGTACATAACACCGCTAGCACTGCCACAGATCC